>CALYDE020000835.1:0-161563 GCA_944472155.2 Trichobilharzia szidati
AGACAAACTAGTAGTGTTGTCAATCAGTCGTTTTCGGCGGACGTCTACGAGCAAATCATGATGATTAAGTAGGTCCGTGCCAATGATGGGCATTGTGACGTCAGCGATTAGGAAAATCCACCGAATAGGTTTGCGTAAACCTACGTTCAGATAGACGTATTTCCGACCATAGGTTGCAATTGGTTTTCCATTTGCAGCCTGTAGGTTGAAGTTAGGATCCTTCTGTCGATCTGCTGCTGTAGCAGGAAGGACGCTGACTTCGGCACCTGTGTCGACTAGATATCTAGTCTGGCTCATTACATCATGGATGTAAAGTAAGCGGCTAGTGCCACCGGCGACGGTTGCCGCTAACGCGTGCCGGCGGGATAGTTTCCCACAGACTTGGAGGCTTTGCCGAAATCACAAGGTTTTCGACAACATTTCGCTTCCTTGCCATAGGTGTTGTGATACCAACACCAGTCAGGATTTTTGACAGAACGTGTGTTGGACTTAGATCGTCCACGTGCGTTTAGTCGTTGAGGGGATTTAGAACGACGATAGGAGGAATTGCTAGGCTTGTTTGACCTAAGCATCTGCTGGACGGAGTTGATCAACTCTATCATTGCAGAATCCTTCTTCGAAGTCTGTTCGGTAACAGAGTATACTTCGGTGACTGGCCGTTTCGTTATCTCTAGAATTCTATCTGCAGAGACAGCTAAATCATCTATGAGAACACCCTGAAGTGTCACAAGTACAGTCTGAACTGACTGTGGCAGTTTGGATAAAAATAGTTCTCTAAACAGTCCTTCATCGAACTGACTTTGGCCAATGATCTCTTTCATTCTTGCCAGCATGCTCACGGCTGACTGATCTCCTAACTCGATGTTACGAAATAACTCATCCAGACGTTGCCGATCTGTGAGAACGTTTCTCTTGAGGATGGATGCTTTTAGCAACTCGTACGAGTTACTTACCGACATCTGCAGAGTTACGCACCTGCTGAATTCCCGCGGTAGGGCGTGAATAACTGCAAGGAACTGTGAACGTTGATCAGTTATGCCATGTTCACAAAAATCGGACTCAGCAATCTGAAACCACGTTTCAGCATTATCGGGCCAAAATGGTACTAGCTGAATTGTTTTGGCAGTTGAGCGAATCTGAATAACCTTGGGGCTAAAATCACTCATGACGAAAAGTATGCCGATAACAATATAGTACAAGAATAAACACAAAAAGGAACGAACTCACCGGGTTTATCTGCGTGTGAATTGAAGATGTAGTTCGTGGTCGGGCTCACCAGTTTAGGTGATTGCCTGTAGTTCGTGGTTGGGCTCACCAGTTTAGAGGCTGTGGGTATCGATGTTCGCGAGTTGTACGGATTATACTAACGCAAGATCTTATACCAACAACCACTATAGTGTTCGTTCTTCGAGTACCAAATGGTAAAGCAAAAGACCAGATTTTGTCGTCCAAATACGATATATATTTTGGGACCAAATCGCGGGTAGGAATGAATGCTTAGCTAGCTAGTAATCGTGCACGCACGTGACACGACGGAGCACCAAATGGCGGGGATGCTTGACCGTAAGCCTTCAGCTAAACAAGTCGACTTAAACAGTGATGGTCAGCATCCAATGTTGAGTGATGATTGCTGTGGTTAATAATTTTGGGGAATTATTTACCGCTACATAGTGCTTTTCTTTGTCATTTTGAGATCCACTGATAATGGGTTGTCTTACGATGATGAATTGCCTTATCAGGATCAACCTAAAGAATAGCGACGAAGGAGTGCCAGCGCACCGATGACTTTGAATGCAATATATTCATTGGACTACAGAGCCTGCCGTTAATACAGCGCCAGTATGAAAGCTGTGCACGAAGTGATGCGCGAATTTCATCCTGATCACGTTTCATGTACTGTTTGGACAATGAATCGATAACACGTTAGGGTTAGCATTAAGCTTAGGGTTAGGATTGGGGTAGGGATGCTTAATTATTATTGATTCTATTTTTCTTGTGAATAAATAAATAGGAGCTGAGTGCTTCGTTGTTCATATAGATGAAACCGTTACAACATCTATGACACTTGAGAACTGATACCGTTCATTGCAACTGGGAAGTATTTTTATTATTATTTTAATTTTTTCGTAAACAAACGGCTTTCTGATGTTACAGGATTTCATCATGAACTGACATCAGTTAGAGAACCATTGGAAAACCAGCTGGGAGTACTGGATGGCTGTTTCGTCAGCCTAGTCTGGGACTCTTCACTAGTGTGCACCCACAGCCAGAGTTTGAACCTAGGACCTTCTGGTTACAAGGTGAGTGAGCTCATGAACCATTAAGGGCAACTCTAAACAATAGGAGCCCAAAACGAAACGACCTACGAACGCACAAATGACCTTGTCAAGGATCAATCAGAAGGCTCAAAAAAACGACAATAGCCGTCCCAGGGAGCACTAAGCGCTAGATAATAGGCAATAATACACATGCCCTGCGCTTAGGGGACGCCTCAAAATGTCCTTTCTGGAGGCTGGTGCCATATATCCCCAAAACCTATTGCTGGAAAAAACAGTCACCTGATCGGTTGTTCAAGGTCATTTGTGCGTTCGTAGGTCGTTTCGTTTTGGGTTCCTATTGTTTAGAGTTGCCCCATTAAGCCACTAGGACCGGATCCAATGGCCATCCTCCTGAATTCTAACTTCTGCCAATTATGATGTATTCAGGCTCTGTAACCTCGTGAATGGTATAGTTCAAGGCCATTGGTGCGTTCGCACTCCGCGGTCAGTTTTCTTTATGTTTGTCTTTGTCTGTACATCTGCCCTATGACATCGTTGAAGTAATTTTGAGTCTTTGGTGTTATTATTATGACTGTTGAAAAGAAGCATAGATTTTACAATGAATAACAGTCTTTCCACTGTCTTTGGAATCTGTCTGAAGAATGTTTTGAACGCGAAGGCCGGTTTCTTGAGCTCAGACAACGATAAGTCGGTTTTGGTCGTGTTACGGGCTGCTGCAATTCAGCTTCGGAGCCTCTATTAGAACTCACCCACTATCCCACTGGAGATAGAACCTAAAAGCAAGTTATATGATGAACATATTAACCATTCAACCACTAGGTCGAAATTCTCTGATCCATGAATTCTGTCTTCTACCAACACCAACTATTATCACCAACGAGCAACTGTCCTAGAACTCAATGTGATGGTTTGCAGTGGATATGAATTACTAGAAATGCATGAACTTCACCCTACAGTTAGTCAAAAGTGACCAGTCTTCAGCACCGACAGCAATATGAAGTGAAATTATCTGTATTTCTGTGCTGAAGATAATACCTAGGAAGACAACGAAAGTCTTGTGATTGGTCCTTTCAACTCAGAGAACTTGGTCACATCAAAAATCGAAGTTTTATTCAAATTTAAATCATAATCTCTTGATACACATAAATGATAGTCGATTTATAAAAACAATTTCCAAAATTTTCGTTTAAAGTTGGGAAAGTAAGCTGAAATTTCATTTTAAAAATGATTATTTTTCTATTTAATACACATTTTAGTAAGTGTGACTTTCCGAATTTTCGCTAACAGGCGAAAATCAATGTTCAAGTTCAAGGTCACAGTGTTAGTCTGTTATGTATACAGTACAGCGAATGATAAGAATTCGGCAGAAGTGCAGAATCTAGGATTGGATGTCCTATCAGGGGAAAATTGGTTACTGGGTGGAACTGCAGTGAATATATACACTATATGATAAAAGACACAGTTCACCACGAGAAATCCTTTTCAATAAATTCGTTGCCAGGGGTTGGTTGCTTGCCATATTTGTGTTGATGGTGCTAAGTTTTAGAAGGAGGGTCTAAGTGACCTACTCACAGCCAGACTCTGGGTTTCTGTTTCTTCGGCTTTCACTGTTAACCCCATAGTTTTTAAAATTAATATGATTAATTATAACCTCACCAATTCTGACTGCCTGCTTCAACACAGAAACATACATAGAAGTTCAATAGTTCGAGTCCCTCCACTCCAGGTAGCACACAAGAGGAGACAAGAGGGAGAAAAAGAGATTCAGAAAAGACATAATAAGCAGAAATGTGATGAAGAAAGAACTGGATGAGTATGAAAGTTCAGTACATATGGAAGGTCACGACGAGCGAATGCATCTGAGCCATTAAGAACTATTTCGAGTCAAATCACCAATAATCTCCAGCTAGAGATTCTTAGTATCCCGAAGACCCCCACCAGTCAGTCTACACCTCCCTTCGTGGTGCAAACTAACTGTCTAAGATTTCATAGACTGACTCCGTGTTTTCATTTAACCACCACTAGCTCATTTCCAACCTGGTCCCAAGTCAGCTAGCACTAGCCGTTATGGAAGTCGATGGTCAGACACAAGTGGTACACCTTTCCTAGCCACCTCAATCGATGAAGTTTAACAATTTCATAGACTGACTTTCCTTCTTTACTTAAAACTGTGTGCCTTAATCAATATTACTCACCGTACAATACCATCTAGTACTGGATTTAGAACACAAGCACCTATGATCAAGCACAGTCAGCCTACTCATGTTTTCGCTTTTGATGGAAGCTACGTCCCACAGCCTGTCGTACTAGGTGGTCCTGAGCCCAGTAAAAGGAAAGTCTGATGTGTGATTACTAACCCCACTAAATCTAAAAACCCATTGCTATTGGAACTTGAAAGCACAACGAAAATAAACTTCTCTACCCCAGAAATCACTGAGGACGAATAACGTCGACTCATGAAAGCCTTCAAAGAACCAATCAACAGATGTAAGTATAAAACTTGGGCACTGTGGTATAATATAACTCCGTAATGGATAGCCTTTTAATTTAAATAAATCGCACAGCGTTGTACAGTTAAATTAACTGATGACGTTTCGAGCACAAACTATTGCTCATATCATATCAATCAACAGATGTGTAGCGGTAGATAATTCCCAAGAACTATTGGCCACATCATTCACCACTGAACATTGGATGCTGACCCTCACTGTTTAAGTCAACTTGTTTAGCCGAAGGCTTCCACGCCATTTGGTACGCTTCGTTCGTGCACGATCCCTAGCTAGTTAAGTAATCATCTCGCACTTCAATTTGGTCCCGAAATATAAATCATAATTTGGACGGTCAATTCCGGTGCTGTGTTTTGCCTATAGTCTATGCGGAATAAATACTATAGAAGTTGTGGATATTGGATTTCGCGTTAGTATACTTCGTACTATCCGTGAACGTCAATACCTTCAGTCTCTAAAGATCTGTCTTCTTACAATGAAAGGAAATGTGAGTATACGCGCCATGAAATGTCTTCAAAGCTTATGGGACTGACGATGAAATAGAAATGTGATGTAGAAGTGTTAGAAGCCCATGACAGTAGATAACTATTAATACCGTCATTTTTACGTCTAATATTGCACCTTCAAACAATAAAGTTGTGCTCGAAATATTATTTCGCATTTTAGGTTAATTAGGTCATTTGTGGTTAATTAGACTGTTGTATATTTTTTGTCTGAATGCACATTTCCGTTAATTGCGAGTCATTTTGTGTCCAGCATTGTGCTCTTGGTATCTGGATTGTGGGTTATGCGTGACCTCATACTTGAAGATTTGTACCAGGTTTATCCAGTACATTTTGTTGAACGAAACAAAACGAACAGAACGGATACCTGGAAGCTAATAGAAGAGAGGAGGATGTTGAAGGATTAGATGACTCAACGCAAAGACGGACAACAGAAGGAGAACCTGGGTTCAATGTACACTACACTGAATAAAGAATTGAAGACGAGTGTTAGAGGGGACAAAATACAATTCCACGACACACTAGCTGGTGACTGAGTTAGAATAGGTAGGCCTCAGGTTGAAGCGACCTCAGAACATTACATCACATAACCAGGTCTCTATCCCGGAAGAGACCAGCATAGGGGAAATCAGTAAATAATAGTGAAGAGAACCTATTTACCAAAGAGAGGCACGCTAACAAAACGATGGGTGGGTCACTTCGAAGGACTCTTTAATCCCCCATCGCCTGCAACTCGTCCAGAAATACCACTAATAGCACGCACGGAACAGCCAGTGGACACCAATCCTCCAACGAAAGCAGAAATCCTGAATGCTATCAAGCTATCCTGAAGTCCAGAAAGGCATCAGGCCAAGACGAGATTCCCTCTGAAGCACTGAAAATGGACCCAGAGATTGAGTAGGATGTGCCCACGCCATTATTTAAAAAGGTTTAGTAGGAAGAAGAATATGTGCCTACCGGCTGGAGGAAAAGCTGGCTACCTTGTCAACCTACCAAAGAAGGGTGACTTACTCCTCGCTCTGTAAGAACTGACTGGTATGAAATAATGCTCCTGTCTACATCAAATAAAATACTAAGTCACGTCATCTGGGCGAGATTAAAAGACACACATGTTGCAGAACTCGTTGGAACAAGCTGGATTCAGGAGAGGCAAATCATGTGCTGGTCAAATTGCATCTCTATGCATCATCATCGAACAAAGCATAAAATAGCTGTCAAACCTGCACCTTAGCTTCATTGACTACTAAAAGGCCTTTGAAGATGGCATTGACTTGAAAACTGCTTCAACACTATGACGTGCAGCATCTAAGTCTTCATCAACATCACTCAATAGTTGGTTATTTGGCAATGCCACAACCAGTCAAGAGATTCACAACAGGAAACTCACTCAGGATTAAAAGAGGACTGGCTGGCTGCCTGTTATCACCCAAGATGAAATCCTTAATTGTGGTGAAATGAATTATGCATCAGACTGTGCATGAGAGTGAGAAGACGAGAAAACGTCGAACCGATGACAAGACTCTAGAGGACCTCTGTTTTTCGCGGATGATTTCTGTCTAATGCCGCACAGACTCGAAGACTTGCAGGTGGAAGCCAACAAACTGGTTGAAGAAGCAGGCGGCGAAGACAGGACTGCAGATGAACGTAGAGAAGACGGAGTTGATGGAGATAACCAATCAGCAACAACAACAACAACCAGTACCAATAGGTATCAACGGGAGATATCTGACAGAGGTTTATTCCTGACTTCATTTATATAGGAAGCACTGTTTCTACCACAGGCAGTTGGCATGGATGAAGATGTCAGAGTCAGCCAGGATTCTAAAGGCAAGACAGGTCTTCATCAATCCCAAGTCGATTTGTAAACCTCCTTAACTTAGGGTAAAGAACGAAATTCTATTTGTGTTGGGGGCTCGGCGTGCGAGTCACGATAACCATTTCCAACAGGCAAGTGTATACTTCCACTGATAGCCGCCTTCGATGGCTCAATACTGAGGATCAAATGGCTGGTTGGCCTAAAAGAATTAGCAAGGAGAAACTCTGAAGCGGAAGAAACCAACCAAGAGTCGGCTGCTCGGCAAATATACAGGTAAAAATGGAGATAGGTTGAACACACACTGAGGAGACCGTTGAATGACATGATGCCCTGGACCATCGCTTTGGTGGAAGCTTAATGAGAAACCACAAGTGGGTCGTCGGCATGAGTGTGACATGGGGAATTCTTTCGGCGAGGAGGAGATGGGAGATTATGGGCAATCTTGGACTCAGTCGGAGAGAACAGTAGAAAGTAGGAGAAACTGAATGTCTGTTGCTGAGCTCCTATGTTCCACATGGAACTCAAGGGGATAGTAATAGACTCCTAACAAACAATCCTTCACCCAGTCTCTCGTCTTCCACTGTTATGGTTGGTGTCGCTGCCCCCAGGCAGTGATTTTTCCATAGCCGGCTGCTTTCGAGGAACGAGATATCAAGTGCTTCTTGCGGGGCTTTGGGGCCATCTCTGAGTTGGTGGACGTCAAGGATCCGATGGAGAAGGCGGTCGTGCTGCGAACGTTGCCAGGGTGCCGAGCAAAGGCGGCGTACGACAATGTGGAGTAGTCAGGAGAGGAGGTCTTGGAGGTTTTGGTTGATTGACTGGTGGCGGAGTTCAACAACTCGACCGGCAGGCAGCTAGCAATGCAGTAGTTCCACACCGCGAGGCTGAGACCGGACGGAGGCCCGCTGGTGTTCGCAGTGAAGCTGACGAATCTACTAAGTCGCGCAACCACAAAATGGATGCAGATCCGGAGTCACAGCTAATGGCGTCCCAGTTCATCAGGTGTCCCAGACCAAATCTCAGCGACTAAACCCATTAACGCTGCACAACCCATGGACATCGGTGAGCTAGCGAAGGCGACCAGACAGCTGTTGAGCATAGCAGTAACCGCAATAGAGCCACCAAACTTGAACGAACGGGAAGAGAAAGCTGAAGACTAGCAGCGTGAAGTGGTAACACTGCGAATCAGCTCCTGAAAACACCGATGTTTCTAACGTGGTAAGGTAGGACACTTGAGGAGGCGCTGACCAGAAGGAAGAAAAAAGGAAAGTTGCAGAGAGCATAATTTTGCGGTGAGAGCTGGCTGCAAGCCGAGACCGCAGACAACAATCTATGTGAATGTTCATGTCTCGAATCAGGGTCATGAGAAAGACAATAACAAAGCTTAACCTTGGGAAAATTGCCGGCCAATCAGAATGGAGCTAAAGCGTGGAAATAAGTTTCGCAGATATACGGCTTGGTTTTCTGAGAAATGGCCACTGAGAGATAACAGAATAACCTTTAGCGAGAAAACAATCAAACAGAAGAGGATGCTTCTCCGCTGACAATAACGATAATAATACACATAAAAATCTATAAATATCCCTTGACTTTCTCAATAAATGATCTGTTGTCTGGCTCTTATCTTCTGTTGTTACAATGTGTTTTTTATATCTTACCAGACTAGAAGTAGTGGGGGCAGTTGAGAGGAGGGCCATGTATTCTAGGTTGCGGGTAAACAGACGAGAAGTGGTATGTTTCTAACACGCAGGGACGGCAGTCTCACCGATGGATAGTAGTCGATGTCGGAGCGTTAGACCGTGTTCACCGACAGTTCAGACGGTAGGTGGACAGGTGTTAAGCGTAGCCTAGAATCGCGAACTTACATACCCATCCACTGTTGTGCCCAAGTTACAGCGAATAATACTTGGTAAGGATTTTCTGAGGGAGGTTGGTGTGGTAATTAACACTAAAAGCATGGCAGTCATTACGAAGTACGGACCTATCAGCATGTATGAGACAAGAGAGACAGCAGGTGATAACGAGTCAAAACCACAGAATATGACAATGTTGGTTGAAGAATACGCTCATATGTTTGCTGGAGATGGGGGCCCTTACGGCTATTATGAAAAGGTGAAGCATGAAATCGCACTAAGCAGTCGCAGAATGTTACCATCAGCAATGCAGATTCTGCCTTGATTTCGGTCCGCTGAACAACATGACAGGGCTGAGACCGTGTGTCATGCCAACCGTAGTAGAGACCTTAGATCATCTACAAAGTACGGAGTTGTTTACAGTGCTCGACCTTCCGCCAGGATATTTTCAGATACCAATAAAACAGAGTGACAAAGATAAAACGGTATTCATCGCAGGTGAGAAACTGCATCAGTTTAAACGCATGCCATTTGGAGTAGCAGATGCACCATTTAACTTCAGATGACTGACGACTTTGTTACTTAGAAATTCGAAGAATGTGGGGATTTAAGGTGATGATGTCGTCACCTAGAGTTAAAGAGAAAGCGACCATTTGAACTATGCTGAAGACAATTTAAAACGCATCGAACAATTTGGACAGTGGATCAACGAAACAAAATCTCAAATAGCCAGACGGTGTTACGCTGTTGGGTCTTGGAGTAGTCAATAGTGAGATAAAACCGCTAAAGTGGAAAATCTCATCGATGAAGACTATTGCGGCCCAGAATTTTAAGGGGAGAAGCTTCAACAAGGTAAAAGCTTCCCTGTACAGGCCATTGGGTGAGTCAAAGTTTGTTTAGTCGAAAAATCTGCAGAAAATATTTGAGAGCATTACACTACTTTTAGACCACCAGGAAATGATCCTAAAACTGTCTGTGCCCGGCAAACAGTTCACAGCGTGCAAAATATGCGAGTGATTCTGGTGTAGGTGCAGTACTTAGATAGAGTGAAGCGGTTGTCAGACATGTTAGTCCTGTTTTAACACACACAGAACAGAGGTATTCTATGGTAGAAAAAGAATGTTTAGTAGTTGTATGGGTGGTAAGCAAATGGAGACCGTATCAGCTCAGCCGACGGTTCTACACCCAAGATGGTCAAAAGCAGCTGCAGTTTCTGAAGACAGCGAGAGACCCATTTGGGGAATTGCCGCTGTGGATATTGCGTCTGCGGGAATATGACTTTACGATCTCACAAGTCCTTAGTAAAGAAAATGTTTTGGCAAGCATTTTCTCTAGACCGGGAGACGAAGCAGGGTTACCGGGGATAGTTCACGGAGTGCATGCATTTCAACAAGACACATTAAAATTTGTTCACGGTGAGAAATCAGACCCTACTCTGAATACAGTCATAAAGGTGATCACTAGCAGGTCAGAAGTGGACCAACCTACGGCGAGTAAGCATCTGGCTACGCAACTCAGACAGAAAGCTCAGTTGAGAGTGAACGCCTACAGCCGAAGAATGATGAAGGTTGGTCAGCAGCTATACCTTAGTGTCTACGCCATGAGGTTATACAAGGATCTCATCAGCTAGTCATACAGGAGTAGGCAGAATGACTGATCCCTTGAAACAATGCATGCACTGATCAGGTATGAGAGATGTGGCAGAATGTGCACTTGGATTCCAGTGGTGCCAGCTGGTGAAACGAGATCACCACATGTAACCGCCTCTACATATTGTCCTTTATCCCCCAAGTTATGCCCATACAAAACAGACACTTGTGATTTTTCAGTTTCGAGCGACACTGTTGCAGCTGGTCTTTTCTGGACCATATTATGGCACACCATTAAAATTTCCACCGAGGGTAACTTCTATTTGACAAAGAAAGCACCTACAGCATCGATAAACCAAAAAGGGAACGGCATGCTTCCTCGAACGGATTTAACGCCACGTCGCTCTGGGTATCTGTACAGAAACCCAAGTTCAATAATTCTGTTTTTTAAGTAGTTTCGTTTTGGGTCATAGTTTAAGTCACCAATGACCCAAATGGAGGGTCCAATTAAACGGACGTCATGACCTTGATCGGACAACCGGGCGAGTCTATACTAGAAGCGCGGGAACGTAAACGCAGTACACAAACTATATTCCCAATTCTATCAGGGGGTGGTGTTTATTTAGTGTATGGGTGACAGGCTTATGGGAAGCCCATAGATGTGGGGGAGTAATGTCTGTAAGGAGGCATGCAGCCTCTGCTGATGCATCCGTATACAGATGTCCAGTGTGTCCTTACGGAAAATTTTTCCGATAAGATATTTTGTTCCATTTTAGGTTCATGGGTACTTTATAGCAGTGAGTAGGTCAAGAAACAATGGTACACAGTTATCTGGATGAATCTACCCACACAAATAGGTTTGAACTAACAGTGAAGGCTTTGATAAGGAATCAGACATTTTTCTTGGGATATCCTAGAAAGTAACCCCGTTTAGCTATTGTTTGACGATGGCTTTGATGTTTATAAAAGAGTCTGTTGAATTGCACGTAATTACTAGAGGCTAACTTCACTAGTTCGTCAAAGTTCCTACGTCCGTTCACTTGGGCCTTACGTTTGAGTCTCTAGCTTTACAGTTGTCATAAAGAATTCAAAAATTCATAAAATTCTACAGCCACTGGTAAGTACAACACTATTGCGACATTATCTGTCATATGGGACCGGCTTTGTAATAATCAATAGGTCTCGTGACGGAAGTTGTTCTGATATTCATCAGGTGCGTTGATAGTATCGTGAATATCTTCAAAGTGTAAGTTCTGGCATTTTCAACACCCCACTTGAGTAATGTTAACGTAGACAATGGCATCACCGTATCAATGACGTGATCCATGGTACCACCTCTGAATAGAGGTACAGTAGTACTCAACAAGTGCTAACTTAGAATAAAGAATGTATCATAGACGTATGGGGTCATTTTCTACTGAGAAGTTGCAGCCATGTAGTTTTGTAGTGTTTCGCATCAAGGATTAATTTAAATGCATGGTATAGTGTAAAGTACATAGCATAGTGAGAAAAGGAAGGATTTTCCTAATCAGAAAGACCCTGACGGAATACATCTCTTTTAACTTATTATTACATGGAATGCAAACGATTTTAATATTAATTTATCTGTCATTGAAATTCGTGGCAAGAACTGTTACAGCTTCTTAAACAGAAACAGTAATATGAGGAGATTAGACGTTTATGGTCTACCTTTTGGATATGAACAAGTAATACTTATGTTTCATATAAACGGGTGTTAACAAGAAATGCTTGCCATTTTTACAGGCACGATCAGCTATGTTATAAATTTCAATCGTGAAGAATCATAAACTAATGATTTTCCAAAAGTTTAATTTGTCCGATTATTGTACAAGTGATCAGAACAGGTTCTTATAAACGTTAAATTGTAAACCCTTCACTAATGTCACTATCAAAGTCAAGCACCAACCCAAGCTTCGTCCCATTGCCTACTGATAATTATGGTCAAGCAGGGAACCGCGTGCATTCGCGTGAGCGCTACTCCCCCACGTGACTATAAGCTACTTCAGGAGGGGAAGAACGTCCTGGGAAAATGCTGAGTCTTATGAAATGCAATTATGGATAATACATCATTGGAAGTACTTTTACAAGATATACACGAGAGAGATCTACAGAGTCCTTGGAATGACAGTATACATGCGCAATGTTTAATGCCAACCATATTGGTCTTACCGTGAAAACTATGACGTTTTCGATGAAAATATAGGTTTGCTCACACACTGGTCACGTTGTGTTGTTTTCTTCGCCAAAGCAACCAGGCTTTGAGCAAGCAATGAACGTGAACAACAGAGTAAGTTTTGCTTTCTTAAACGCTCAGGTAATCAAGATAAAATAGAGTATAATAGTGCGTAAATAAAAAGGTCATCATGAGGCATATAAGTGACATTTCAGTGAAAAGTGCCCTCAAAGATGTGAAAGGTTAAAACCTGTAGGACAGGCTGGCTTGTAGGATTTTTTACGAGTTTATGTAGGGCCCATGAGGTAGCACCTAGGCACGAGGCTGAGCAAGCCTGTAGATGGTAGGAGCCAAAGCACTAAATAAAATGAGATCTGTACAACCCCTATTGAATTCAGAGTTTCTATCTCCCAGTAAGTTACTTTTCAGACCTGAGGATGGGTTGACATCGGTGTTTCGTGTGAAACCTTTCGTGTGGTGTGCAAACCATATTCAGCATCTTTATGCGGTGAAATGTCAACAAGTGAACGATATAGTACAGGTGTTTGGTGCTCATCAAAAATCTGATGTGAATTTGGAGTTGCCCACGGAAGTTAAAAGTTTTAGTCCCTCTGTAATAGTCCACACCACCTACAGGATCCTAAAAACATCAACTGTGCAGAAACTTTTTTGCTTATCAGGAATCATGGGGATGCTGCTCATGACTACATGCCCCTTCTTTCGAACCAAACTTTATATAGATACATTTTCAACAGATGCTCCTATAAACCAACCATCTGTTTTATTTCGGCCCCTAGAAAGCGTCTTAGCACACAAAAAAGACTACAGAACAGTTAAATTAAAAGTCAGTTTCACTTCTACTTGCTTGGGGCTAGTTGCACCTACTATACCGTGAACCATATATACATGTATTCATATGCAGCCATAACGCATGAAGTCCTCGCTGTTGTGCAGGATGCCAAATTCCAATGAAGTCGTTCGAACACCCACTAAACTTTCAAGTTCAAACAGTGTCGTGTGAGTCTGCCTCGGGACTTTGTGTTATCAGCACCTTGCTTAGGTTGTCAATGCCGTACTAAAGGGTAGAGTTGAATCTGTATTACTTGACTTGATCTCCATTAGCAAGCCTTCATGTGATATTAGTCTGGTTTGTATTAGTCATTACATTCGCTCAGTTAGTCACTTTTTCGGTCTATGCACCAGCGTATTTCAGTCCAAATGCCACTAACCATTTGTCCCATCATCAGCCGAGTGACCAAGGTAAGACAGCTTTGTCCAATGAAGCTATTTCATATCCACAACGTAAGCTAAATCCAGGTGTGAGCCACATACAACTTAAAATTTGTAGCCACCAGGCTTAAAATGTTGATTTCACTGCCATCTAATTAGTATCCGGGCGCATCACGCCACAACACCACTAGAAAATATCTTACTGGGTGTGGTCGCAGTAATTTGCACTCAGCTGACTTGCCTGCCAAAATGTGATGCATGCATAGGTATTTCTCCATTTTACTGAGTCAATTTCTAGGAGACCAAATAGTTGCAGTGCTTGAACAACTGCGAGCCCGCTTATGGTCGGCCTCAACCACAAATGAGGTGGACGATTACTGGGTGGTCATCTACCATGCTAGGTTTGAGTCTTGGTCACACTACCTGTTGACTATTTATCCTAGTCCACCTAACCTGGGGACTCTTAACACAGCCCTAACCAGAGGACGGAGAACATAACTCGTACTGTTGTTCAAAAGTATATTTGTGAACGATAGTACGAAGGAAGTATAGAGATATACAATCACAACACTACGCACATCCTGGCTCTTGGTTCTTGAAAATCCAGTTGATCACCACTTGTTTTAATCGGAAAGATACAAAAATTGATTGCTAACGGTGGAACAGCTAAGGTTCAACTGATTTGATGGACTCCTTAGATCCCATACTGGTTTTTCTTCCTCGTTTGCTCCTTGTCCTCTGCTGGTCATACTTAGGAATCGAGGAATAATGGTGAAATTTCTGTCAAAATAACTACCAAGTTAATGGTTAAACTGAGACTTAGATACGCTACAAAGGTTTGAAAATAGGGGTCACCGAAGATCCCCTTTTTAATGTATCTGACATGGTACAACTAACTTGCAACACAGGATATGGCAAAATGCTTTCGGCGTGTATACAATGCGGCGCCGCGAGCACAATGGCTCCTTCCTCTACCTAAAACTGATACACATCCAGTTTTGCCCTGTGAGACAAGTTTGCGTGTGCTGCGAGAAACTCACGGCTCATTCAGAACGTGTTTTGCTCTACATCCTGCTGAGGGCTTTGGCTTTTCTTCGCAGTGCTGGTGATCTTTTTGAAAACCGGTGACCGATCAGTCAGCTGAGTATGATTCAGAACAGCTAGCTCAGAGCTCAGTGGATTTCCTTCTAAGCTGCCTGTTTTCAGGTGATCTGTATAACCTCAGTCTTTGACGTCTTGCCTAGAACGAAGAGTTTGTCCGTGGCACATGAACGCTCATCGTACGGCGGTTATAGCAGGCGGTATCCTGAATCGCATCGAACATATATGCGTTAGAATGCCTTAGGGATGGGCGAATAAAAACGTTTGTAGGTTGAGGTCCGAGGGGAGCATGGTAAGCCAAACATATCGCCTTTTTCAGGCTACTGAAGTGCTAGGCACGATATATAGCTGATGGGCACCGGGGCAGAATGAAACCACCTGTCAGTCATGGCGTTGTTCCGTACACCACCATGATGGTAGTGCAACCAGCACCACTTTCCAGGACGTTTTGTACACCAAAGGGGAATAAAGGTAGTTACTCAGGGATCTGTGCAATGTCTGCTGCTGATAATCCAGCCTTCCACCTCTGATGAAAATATTGCACCATGCTATTTGCTTGAGATGATAGTCTGCTGTTCTGAAACGCATATAGCCTATGAGCTACGTCAGAGCCAGGAGCTGGCTAATTTTATATTGCCACCCACGATAAGCTTTCGCAGGGGATAGGCAGTACATCTTTCCTCCAATAAGCGCCCAAAACCGAAAATGTTCGTCACGTTCAAGGTCACGGATGAAGTAAGACACCTGAAGGGCACTTTCGCCGATATTTTTCAGCCATGAGGGATTTCAGTTCTCTAACCGTTCGTTCGCACACTGGTTTTTACACCTATCCTGCAGTTATTCACAACTTATCTTGATGCACGTTGTTCACGAATGTTGCGTTTCACCTCATTTTTGTTTCTGTTGTTGTTAAAATTAGAAATTTCGTTTGTATTTAAAGTTTTTATCTCCAGGTCAGTTCATTCACTTCTTTGTAATTGTTTCATACGCTGCATTCATGTGTGGTTGTAGTGTTTTATTTGTTTTACATCTCTTTGTAAGATAATATTGTGTAGAGTTTTTGCAAATTATGCACATGAACATGTTTGGGTGGCAGAAGCTGTTGGCTGGCTCAGTTGGTTACATTATATGTAGAAGTCTGGGCAAAGTTCTACAACAGAGTCCCAAGGGATGTGAACGCATGAGTGACCTTGAGCAGACCTATTAGGCTGGACTTATCGGGCATGTTGGTTGAAATTTCGCTCGGTAAATTTTTTTTGTCAATAATTTTTAATAAAATTTTGTCATATGTTTTCTGGATTGATAGGAATTCTCGTTTCCTGGCTAGTTATGTTGGTGTTCGCGTCATTTAATCTGACTGCGACACACTTAGCATATTGGTTGTAATGATTAGTGTTTCATGCTGAATGAGTCAAAACATCTCTACAATGAAGAAGATGGGGTAGTTGGGGGGGTAATGTCATCTACACAAATAGTTTATTTCTTGTAGAAGCTGCAGCTTTCGACTTAGTGTCATTCAATGAAGACTACGTCAAAATGTGGCTATTTTCGTGTGAAGAACAGTACTATTTTACAAAAGAATGCTATCAGTACATGGGAGTCACCTATAAATGCCAACAGAACGTAAAACCAATGTGTAAACGAACGGCTAAGGAACTGCAATCCAACATAACCGACTAACATAGACGAAAATGACCTTTGAGCGTCTCACTCCATCAATGACCTTGAGCATGCGGGATAATTTCAACCGACCTATTAGGAAAAATGCCGATTTTTGCATAAAATTAGGGCTGTCTTGACCACATATTGTAATTTAGTACTGTCTCTCAGTATATATGTATATATATCAGAGTACCATTGTTCTTTTTTCCATATTTTTTCTATCGCATGCTGAGCAGCAGATATGATTATGGTAACAAATGTGAATCGCTCTAATCTGTAGGACAGCAACATCCATTTTTTGACAGCCCGAGAAATAAAAATGAGTGCAACTGAACGCAGTACATAGTGTCAGAATAACAGTGTTAAATGTCTCATGGTAAGTCGGCTTTCTGAAAGCATTTAATTTGAAATTTCACGGAGTACGGTACCTAACTACTGCCGAAAATGAAAGCAGCGAACACGAGAACAAGTTTCTGAACACATATTTCGTCTCAGGCATAATTCAACTCCTCTTGCAGTTTGTCAACTTGTCCATCTTACAGATTGTTTATTGCACACTCTTAATCTTTCCTGGGTTGCTTAAATAAGGCTATGTCATACTTCGCAGGACTCTGAAGACTGTCAGTCAGTAGAGACAGTGGTATCCCATAGGGTCATATCGTAAGCTTTGTCACTGCGAGAATCCACCTCACCTGCAGGTTTCACTTCGCATCTCATCCTCAGGCAGAACAAGAAGTCATTTCAAGGGACGTTTTACAGGAACGTTTAAGTATGAGAATCCCACGATACCATATTTGGCGCGGGTTTTATGTGATGAAAATAGTGTAATTATTATTTACTATTATTTTCCTCTACGTTCCCCAGTGGAACATAGGGCTTCAAGCTAGTGGCTTGAAGTTTCTGTAGCAGTGCTTATTTTACAGGATAAGGTTGCTAGCCTCATGCCCAACCTTACCTCTTCACCAGCATTATTTCTGGCTTAGCGAGGTAAAGGAGTGCGTCGTCGGCCGGGAATCGAACCCCGGACCATGTGCATGGTCGGCGAGCATCCTAACCGCTATGCCACCGATGCACTGGAATAATTAAAAAATAGTGTAATGCACGGATTAAATTACTTTCCATCTTCTCCATCCTTATTCCACCCAGCTTCACTGTTATTATTCTTATTATATTTTTAATCCTCATTTTGTGTGTGCTTATTTTCTCATAAGTATTAACATCATTTAAGCTTTGTAATTATTGTTATTTTTTGTTGTTCCCAGCACCACGCTATATCAAGAGAACATTAGATTCAGTACTTCTACCATGAATGTGGAAAAATTCCTATAGTTACTTTGATTTACATTTTGATTAAATTAGACGCAACACTGTGGCAAATGCTGAGAGTTCCATGCTGTATTGTAAGCAGTGTTTTTGAAAAAGAGCAGATCACTATTATTACCGAAAAATATATTATCGTTCATCCGAATATGAGGGACGCTATTTAACGGGCGTCATTAGTGTATAAAATCATGTATATCGAGTGATAATATTCACAGTTATTCATTCTTTAATTTCGGAACCTATGGCAGACACAAACCATAGTGTTGAAATCAAGTTTTTTAACTCTTCTAGGAAAATACTAATTGTCAACCTGTCAACCACCCTATTTGCGTGAATTGTGCCAGCACTTAAATTTTGCTGAGTTTGGCTCATCAGATGGACAGTATAACTGACCAACCACGAAAGCCAGTCTCCCTTACCCCGGTCTTTTGTTCATTGTCCACATATGGAGATAAACTTAAGTGTGATCATATACTCATGTGTCTTTGGCAAAATTTAGGCTGAATAGTGCTACTTTGATACTCTTTAACCCAGCTCAATCTATCTACGTTGTCAGGTTTCCCTTAATATAACCCATATGGCAAGCAAAATCGATCGAACGAACAAGTGTTGGGATTTGTAACAACTTATACGATTTTGTAGACACAAACTTGCTAACCCCAAAGAGAGGGGCAAATCGGGGGTGACGAATTTCTCCACACCGAGTCGTAAAACTATGCATTGATCCTCTCCTCGTCCTTTTTGTTCGTCGAGAAATTTTATAGCCAATTATTCTAATCTGAGCGTCTGTGCATCTAAGTGGTTAGTGCCTAAGTAGTTAACTTGGGACGCCTGGTTTTGATGAATTAGGCCAAAATCTGCAGTGAGACCTCGTTTCATTGCCCCCCATAAAACAATCTAGGAAAACCATCCGATAGAATTTTCGGTGAATTACATGTCTATTTATTTTCAGGATCAGCATCTTCTGATTGAGGAGTAATGCTCTGAATAATTTTCGTGAAAATTCACTGCTTTCGATAGGATGATTGGTTACATAATACCCTCTCTATATGCTCCTGTGGGGAAGTACAAATGAGAACACTGTCAAGAGATCCAATATCCAATATCGTTTTTACGAGCCAGTATAAACCAGTTTGATTTCTTTGTGCTCGCCTCTTGATTGTGAGGTAGAGGTTCCTGATCTTCGGTAAACTTCTGCGTATCTCGTCCCGCCACTCGACTGTCGTAGCTTTGGTTGACTCCAAAAGGAGTAGTGCTGGGATTAATTATGTGTGGTTTGTAGTATGAGGTATGTTAAGACTGTTACTACTGCGAATGGAGTTGATCTTTTCACCAGTTGGTCCTTCGGTATCGTTGTCAATAGAAAAGATATGTATATATACACCGGTAATAATGATAATAATAGGAGAGTAAGACGGGAGAGAATGTAAAGAAGTAAAACGACAAGTTTAATTGTCTACCCTTGAATGGCGTATGCGATTTTAAGGGGATAGGCCATTTGGATGGAGTCCTTGTGTCGCTGCATGGTTGTCCAGCCTTCGCTTAAAGGCGTCCACAGACGGTGCCGTAGCTACATCTGCCGGTGAGAAATTCCAGGGACGGCAAACCCGCAGGGAAAAGAAGTGGGAGCGCACCCGTGTCCTTGCCCTTTGATGAGCTATCATTCTAGGATTTCCACGAGGGAGCCTATACCTACTCAATGGCAGAACACCTTTGTTTGGGTGATTCTGATCATTTGCTGTTTTATAGGCAGTAATTAAATCCCCCCTAAGACGACGGCAACTAAGTGCGAATAGGCCTAACTTCTTCAGCCTTTCATCATATGGTTTTTCTCGGAGACCAACCACTCCTTTTGTTGCCCGTCGTTGGACTGTTTCCAAGAGGTTGGCGTCTGTTCTAAGCAGTGGGGGTGCAATAATATTATGCACTTCAAGGTGTGGTCTGACGTATGTTCTGTTCAACCTTAGAAAGAGCTCAGGAGTGAGTGCACCTAATTGTCTATGTGTAAAGTGTATAACCGCATATGCCCTCGCTACATCCCCCGAGTAATTTACACTTGTGTCCATTTTATCCGTCACAACTAGACCTAAGTCACGTTCCGACGTTGTGCAGGACAAGCTTTCAATACACAGGGTGTAACTTGCATTCTGCAGTCTACGGGTGTGTAACTTCACTACTTTGCACTTTTTCAGGTTGAAAGTCATGCCACTGGCCACCACCCAGTCTTCCAGAAGGTTTAGATCTTCCTGTAGCCTATCTGAGTCCTCCTGGCACTTTATCGCCCTCCATATCTTCACGTTGTCAGCGTATAGAAGAGTCGGGCAGCTTAGACGGCATGGTATATCATTGATAAAAATCAAAACCATCAGTGGTCCTAGGATAGAACCCTGCGACACCTGATGACGAGCTGTGCCAAGATGATCGGACCCGATTGACCTTAGTGCAAAATTGCCTTTCCCCTAGGTAGTCCTTTAACCATGACAGAAGTGGCTTACCTATACCTACCTGGCTTATTTTGCGTAAGAGAAGGTCATGGTGCACAGTGTCGAATACCTTCTCAAAGTCTAGGAGGACCACATGAACTGGAACATTTATATCCCAGCATGATGTCCAATCGTCCCAAGCTGATAATAAGTTAGTAACGCAGGATCTTCCTTTCCTGAAACCGTGTTGGGCTTCATGGAATATATTAGACCTATCGAGATATTCCCTGATGTGATCGTCGATAATACTTTCCAGTACTTTTGATACCACTGGGAGTAGAGCTACTGGTCTATAACTAGTGGGATTTTGCCTATCCCCACCCTTGAAGATCGGAGAAAAGATGCTTCTTTTCCATTCCCTTGGCCGTTTCCCCGATTCCATGGAGTTTTGGAAAAAGTCGCATAAGGGCTTACAGAGAGCTTCGGCTCACTGTTTCAGAACAGATGGCCTGATGCCGTCACAACATGGGGAGTTCCAAGGTGTGAGTCGCTATAGCTTTCTTAGTACTACTGCAGGGTTTATTTGAGGAGTAGCCATTAGGTCTTCCTCCTGTGAAATAGTGGTGCCACCATTTTCGTCCGTAACGGTAATACCCACATTGCTGTTTAGCTGTTTGGCGAAGGCTAAACTGAATGTTTCAGCCATCTCCAGACTAGTGAGATATTGAGCGTTTTAGCCTACTAAGGCGCATGCCCTCTGGTTGGTTGGTTTTCTTTTTGACATGAATCGATACAAGTTCTCGGGGTTTGCCAGGAGTTTTTTAGCAAGGTTAGCCTGGAATGACCTCCTGTCCCTCCTCACTCTTGCAGTGCACCGGTTCCTGAGCTCCAGGTATGCATCATGGTCGATCTAACTCTTAGATACGCGCCACGTAAGCCAAGCCTTCCGCTTTGCTTGCAGAATACGTTGCGTGCTTCTCTCTAACCGTGATAACTTTCTTTTGGGCTGTGTTGTGACTGTATGAATAATCTTTTTAACCACCACCCAGTGTTCATCCACCGATAGCTCATCCCATGCTAAGGGCTAGTCTGCGTCAGACAAGAGCCTCCGCATTTCAGCATAGTCAGCCTTGATGTAACACAGACATGGTTGCGTAACGTCCCACTGCAAATGCTCACGGAGAACGAGATCGAAACCTATGACTACATGGTCACTACTTCCTAGAGGAGTCATGATCTAGACCTTTTCGACGAGTAGTAGGTCACTAGTTAGAATGTAATCTAGTTTTCATGACTTTGCACTAGGGCCCCACCTAGTGTCGTCTCCAACGTTCTCAGTCAGTCCCGTGTTTCGAATAGTTTGCAGTAGATCTCGGCCGAATTTTCCCTTAGCATACCCCGAGCTAACGTTCAATGATGGGGCATTGAAATCTCCAGCAATGGTGATTCGGTCGTAGCCCAAGTCTCGTATCCCTCTGATAGTGCTGAGCAGTAGATGGTTGTGCTCTGCCCCACAGGTGGGAGATGGATAGATGCCATCAAGTAAATGCTTGGTGTGGCCTACGGTGAAATGACACCATATGGAGTCTGGGAGTTCAATAAGTGGTGGGTCCGTTGCGCGCACACATTTAAGTTGCCTGTCAAAGTATATAACCAAGTATAGTCAAAGTATATAAAATGTAGATATTTCGGAAGAAATCCGAAGTTTACACAATACATGACAGGCCTACGATTAGGAAAACGGTTTAGTCTCATTACCTGATTTTCTTTATGTTACTATATATATAATAAATTTCTTCTATTTTACTGAATTTCGATGGGCAGTTATAATCCTAAAAGAGTTCTACCATAAGCGGAATGAGAAAGGTGACCTTGAGATTCTTAATATAATAGGTCATAGCGGCACTACAAAACCTTTAGGTTTGGCGGCAAAAGATGAGTTCCTTGTCAAAATTCTTCAAGTCGAGGAAGAATGACAAGGCAGATACCCAGACTGCAATCCAGAAGCTTAGGGATACCCATGAGATGCTCACAAAAAAGTCCAATTTTCTTGAGGGCAAGGTAGAAGAACAGATAGCCCTAGCCAGAAAGTATGGTCTAAAAAATAAAAGATGTAAGAAAAAGTTTCGAATCTCTTGAATCTACTAGTGGCTCTTCAGGCTCTGGCTAGAAAAAGGACCTATGAGAAGCAGCTCGCCCAGATTGATGGAACACTGAACACAATCGATAGTCATATTGAAGCACTAGAGAATGCTGGAACAAATGTGGAAGTTTTGAATGCCATGCGATATGGATCAAATGCTCTGAAGAACGTTCACAAGAATATGTAAGTCTGCGTATTTTTTTATTTCTCCCAGGACTGCCGATGATGTTCAAAATATTATGGATGACATTCAAGAGCAAAGAGATATTAGTCAAGAAATATCCAATGTAATATCTACTCCTATGGGTCTCAACGCCGACTTTGATGAAGATGACCTTCTGCGTGAACTCGAGGAACTTGAGGTAACTTTCACATTTTTACTGACTATATCAAACTGGATATATGCTTAAAGCAGTGAAGTATTATTATATGTGATAAGTTTTCCGTAGGTTCCACTATTTATGTTGTTTTAACTCGGGCGCCCAGCAGGATGTTTCCCTCGACTTAATAATAGTCATTTAGAAAGTAAATTAATAAACGAAATTAGTAATGCTTTTTATAGGCATGTGTATCTTCATGACTATTTTCTTTATTACTAATAAGGATTCAGTTACCATCCAAAATTGTGTACAATATTTATGTATATATATATATATATATATATATATATATCTGTTCCAGTGATTACTTATTAATTGAGTGTCTTATGGACTGATGATTAAGGTGTATGTGACAACTGATTCACAAATATCAAAGACTTCTGAATGTGTCGGTTCATTATATTCAAGTACATCTGTACTAAAAGATTCAGCTTCAAAGTCGTACTTGTTGGGGTTTATAAATATTAGAGTCTATTGTCATATTACTGTTAGTATTTCTTAAACGTGCAACTCTAAAAGTGTATGGCTTCCTGTACTGAACATGTTTTTAATTCACGGTGACATGTTCAGTTTGCGCACCTGAGTTGAGCTCTCGAGTATATACCTTTTTAGACTATCAGCACTGAGAATTGTTTTTTAATTAATACTTTCGGTTGGGATTTACTAATTTTTACAGCAGCTTTTAATGATACAAATGAAGTTGTATGGTGGACAAATGATGTGTTACACTAATCTTCAGCTGTTAAAGAGTGGTCATTGTTGACCACGGGTGGGTGTGATTTAGCAATTGACTTTAAAGTATTGGAATTATGCAGAACGACTGAATATACAAATTTAGAATACTTTCTGTCTGAAAGCATTTAGCTTATACTACTACTACTACTTTATGCTTTTTCGACACTGACTTCTCAATGTGGCGTTTCCCACAGCTCATTTTGATCAACGGAATCAAATGCCACCGCCAGGCCAAGAAATATAGCAAGTTTCGGGCGACGGCCTATGTTCTAGAACCCATGGAAGTGTGAAGACATAATCAGTCGAGTCTAGCCTAGTTTTGTTGTATTTTATTTTACCCGAATTCCACTTAGTCATCACAAGACTATAGAACTTAGAATCTTAAATACTATGTCAAGCTTGACCCCCTGTAGTTTTCATAAGATTCATCTCCCATCTTGTTAACTGGGATGACCATATATTTTCAAAAAATTATTTTATTTATTAAAACAAACCTCGTTCATTATGGGTACCAAGAGGTGTGTTGCACAAAAAATTTCATAATTTGTGCGACGGTCGGGCAAATGTCTGGATGCTCAGACTGAAACAGGACCTTGTTTTAAGAGGCCACCCATCCTGAGTCATTGACTCGAAGTCATTTACCCACAAAGCAGTGGAGCAGCGTCCGGAGCTATGTTCTCATACTTTCCGGTAACCAAAACAGGTTCGTACACCATTCGACCCTTTCGAATTCTGGAGCCCACATACACACTTTTGTGAGGGACACCATTACTGTGCACAGACAGTGAATAGGAATTATCTAGTAAAAGGTATGAATGCTCAGTCACATGATGAAAGCGTTTCGGCAGGAAGACCAAATTCTACTCACCCTCGTTTAATGGAGACACAAATGATTCACAATCTTCGCCAGCTCGCTGATCACATTACTTTCTTCCATGAGTAGGTTCGACTGTTTTTTTGTGGAGAATTTCACCTTTACTCAACTCAATGACTTCACCTCCTCTTTTTCGTTCGTCAGTAAGAAATAAGTAGGAATCTACACCAGTTCTTAGTACTTTGACTTTATCGTTGTAGTGTCGTTGAGAATGATTTTCTGCATATATTTGTGACTTTGTAGCCTATTGAATTAGAAGCTCGATTTCCAACTATTGTATCAAGGGTTCAAACCCTAAACACCTACCCAGCTTTGCGTAGTCACTTACTACTTCTAGTCATAACAACATTTAGCCATGACCTGTTTGTCATGTATGTTTACACGCTTGCGTTTGTTCAGTCGTACTTCATCTTTTTTTCAAATCCGAGTGTTGTTCTCTGAAGGTGGATTATTAGAAAACAACAAAAGTCACTTCAGTGATGTATATATATATTATAAATGCAGAAAGGCTTGAGAACATTAGCATCCTTAACAAGGAACTTATCATCCTTCATAAAGAAACTACACTACGCTGTGTGTTTCCACGTGAGATATAATGACTTTAAAATGTAACTTGGTCTTAGCAGTGCAGCAAAAGCGATCTCATCTCACTTGAAACAAATACTCAAATACCACTGTTATGACTACGTATTTTTCGTCTGTTCACACAGGCAATTATAAGCCTACTAAAGATGAATTCGGTAATTATCCATTTATCCATTGCGAGGTCATTCTGCCTACCTAAACCAACATTACTACAAGGTTATTATTATTGTTTCCTTTAGTTCCTAAAGGCTTCAGCCATACGTCTCCATTGCTTTCGGTTCTTTGCCAGCGTTTTCACTTTGCTCTACGTCTGCCCACATGCTTTCATCTCCTCTTCGCATGACCTTATCCATGTCACCCTCGAAGTGATGACCAACTCACTGACTCCCATTCGGTCGGGTTCCACTCGAACAATGGCCTGGCTTGTCATGTCACTCATTTGATGGTTTTCTCAGAGTATGGCCAATGCACATCCATTTCTTCCCGCATATTTGTTGCACACTTGGTTCCTGCTGGGTTGGTTCGCTCATTGCCAGAGATCCCTCCCTATTGCTGATCTTTTCTGACCGGCTTTCTGATAATGAGTAGTATTGAGCGAAGAGAGCCAGCTGTTGATGAAGGTCTGTAGTTTGTTTGAGGTGCTCTTCATAACGCGCCAAGTCTCTGATTCATAAAGTAGCACTGAATTAATATTGCACTTCAAAATCCGGATCTTATTTTTCATGCTCAGTGTTCATCTCCACACAGACTTGAGAGTAATAAAAGTTTGCCTTGCTTTCCTGATCCTCACTGTAATATCCTCATCAGCTCCGTTCGCCTGTAGCTGAAACGATGCTTCCCATATGCGTAAGGGAGGTTGCGTCTTTCAGGGAACCAACATACATTTGAACAAATTGTCACGTTAATTACCACCAGTTAATAATTTGTATCATGTCTTTATCCGACCTAGGTAAATACTATTTTTACGGTTGAGTATCCGTTCATGGTGTGAACACCTATAATTCAATGCTTTAACCTTTGGGCTGCACTAGCTGGTTTACATTCCCCTCCAGGTAGTGTTAAACAGTGTAGATGGTCGTTCAGTGTTTTTTGCTTCACTCCATTATGGCTAACGAGTGTGCAAGTGCTTCCCAACTCCCTTGGATGGAGACGTCGTTCACTGACTTAAGCATTCAAGTTTCAGTCGCTCTGGGTCCCGGATTTGAATCTCACTCCATCTACTTCGGCATGGGCAACTGGTTAGTATCAACAGCACAATAAGTGTGGCTCGTGACCAGACGCAGAAAAGACCTGTCTGGGGAACTGAGTTCTATTCCAACTTCCCATATCAGTCTGTAGTGTATACTATGTTGTAATTGTCAAACAACTGGTGGATATGAACGCACCTACTCGATCTTATCATCCTATTTGTCCGCAATGATAAGCAAAAGAATACTAAGTTTCCGTCATATTTATGTATTTCCATGTGCTGATTTATAGGGATTTGATTAGTTCTGAGTTTTGTCGTGGTCCAGCGAGGGAATAGACTCTTCAACGGTTACGCCACAGGATGCTATCGCATGTCGGTCTCGTCTCACAAGAGTCAGGGGTAGGTGTGTTCAATTCTCCTGAAAACCAATGCATAAATACGCCAGTCAATGGGTGTACCATTATGTGAATACGCATCGGTGGTTCAGCGGCAAAACGCTCATAAAGGAATAAAACAAAAGAAAATGAAATAAAGTTTGGTTAACGACTGATATCAGTTGGAGAACCACTGGAAACTAAATAGCATTGGATATAGCTGTTTCATCCTTGTTGTGTGGAACTTTTCGCACAGTACACTCACCCCAAGACCTTCAGGTCACGAGATGACACACACAGTGAGACGGGATTCGATAACTTATGAATTCTAACTTCTATCAAGTTTTTAGTCGTATTTCAATGATTTAAACTGAGAACGGAATCACTGTTCTATAAATCTTGGTTGTAAATTGTCTAACCACTTTTCCCGTGATTTGTGTCTTTAGTCGGTTGATGTATTTATTGAATAATGACATTCCTATCATTTGTGTATACACTTCACAGTCTACTAAGCACCTGGCTGGCTGGCTGAATTAAACATGGAACTTGGCACCGAAGTGCACCAGTTCGAGTTGCCACGTTCCAAATAGCACACAAAGGTAGACAAGAAGGTGAGTGAAGAGAATCAATAGAGTTTTGACAAGGATAAGAGTGAAACAGATTAAGTAATGGTAAGAAGGAATATGAAAGATTACAGAGACTGAATACATCTGCGTAAGCCATTGACAACGATTTTGAGCTATGTCACCTATTGTCTCCAGCTATTGATTCTTAGAGTCCCGAGGGCCCCAACCCGGAAGTCTGCGTCTCCCTACCTGACTCAGTTTAACTGACAGGGATTTCATGGACTGATGAGGCCATGTTTTTGTTTGACCACCACTTACTCTTTTCCAACCTGCACCTATATCAGCTACTAATGCCCGTCTGTTGGGGGAGGCGATGATTAGGCATGCGCAGCACGTGACATAGCCATCTCAATCTATGTAACTTTATAGCCTCTTCGATTGATTTTCCCTCTTTGCCCAACACTACGCCTAACGTCAACATTACTCACCTTATTATACCACCTCCTAACGTGAGAAAGAGATCGTAGACATCTATGATCAAAAAGTCAACCTTTTCATGTCTTCAACTCGTATTGGCCATGTTTCAGAGCCATAGAGAAGGACGGAGCGAACTGCTGAGCAGTACACACGTCCCTTGGTTGATAGCCGGATGTCACGCCTACGCCAGAGATGGCGTAATTTAGCGAAAGCAGCTCGAGCTGTTTGGATCCGTGCTGAAATTTCGTCACCAATCAGCCCGTTGGTGCTGATACAACTTCCCAAATAGGTGAAGTGGTCAACATGTTCTATCACTTCACTCCCTATCATTAAGCTAGGAGTTGACGTAGTCCAGTCCTGTAGCAGCATCTTGCATTTCACAGGGGCGAATCGCATGCCAAACATACGAAGATTGCTGCTCAAGGTGTTCAGAAGACTCTGCATTTTGTCAGCATTCTCCCCTAAAGGACTATGTCATCTGCATATTCTAAGTCCATAAGACTATTCCCAGGTAACAAGTCGATTCCTAAGTCGTTAAGTTCAGCTAAGGATACTTCCATTAGCATATCTATGATGAAGTTAAACAGAAATTGGGAAAGTGGACATCCCTGACGGATAAATTACATCTGGATGAGAACTGAAGATATTAACTATTGTTGTTCAAATGAGCTAGGAACTCATTGATTGAAAAACATTGACTATTGTGAGAAACAAAGCCCTCCCATTTGATGACCCAGCTGATATCAGTTAGAGAGAGCCATTGGAAAATCAGGGAATAGCTCAGGTGGATGATTTTGATTTGCTTTTACTCTCTGAGCTGATTGAATTAGTTGTGAAGCTTTTATTGTCCTTCTAGACAACATCTGCAACTCAGAGAACGCAGCCAAATCAAATCACCCCAGATTAGGACTCTTCACCAGTACGCATTCACTGGAGTTCGAACCTAGGACCCTCTAGTTATAAGACAAGCTCGTAAACTACTCAGCCATTGGAATCCGATCCAGTGACTGATGAATTCCAACTTTTACCATCAGGCAATGTCGTCAGTCCCGGTGGCTGAATGGAAGTTGACACTCCTGAGCAGTCGCAAGCTGCGACAAAACAGCTGTTCAGTACATCCTGACTTTCCAGTACTTCTCCAACCGATGTTAGGTTGTAATCAAACTTGAGACAAATCAATTCCCTACAAACTAACTGCTACTAACTAAAAAACCCCTCAGTCTGTATATCTTATTCAATTAGCCCCCCTCCCCGGCCGCCTGCAACCCAACTTAACTGAAAATCAAACACTGTTTCGCTTTCAAATACAATTAGATCATCAATCATATAAAACAAAAAAGTACTTTGCTTACAGCCAAGTATAAAAGTGATTAAGTGGCCAGTGAGTAACACAGAACTGTTAATGCCTTGATAATTTCTATGAACACAACACAATACCACAATATTAACAGATGTGAAAGACTACGATAGGCTTCAGAAGAATTGAATGTAAGCCACGAACAGAGATTACATGGAAACTTATTTGATTTTCTATAGTTTGGTTTGTAAGGGCTAGTTATGTTTTTTACGAGTTGATCACGGATTGATATCAATTAGAGACGGCAATATGTATGTCATCTGAATTGATAACAACCAGTGGTGTCAGTCAAGGATGTCCACTTTCCCAATTTCTGTTTAACTTCATCATAGATATGCTAATGGAAGTATCCTTAGCTGAACTTAACGACTTAGGAATCGACTTGTTACCTGGGAATAGTCTTATGGACTTAGAATATGCAGATGACATAGTCCTTTAGGGGAGAATGCTGACAAAATGCAGAGTCTTCTGAACACCTTGAGCAGCAATCTTCGTATGTTTGGCATGCGATTCGCCCCTGTAAAATGTAAGATGCTGCTACAGGACTGGACTACGTCAACTCCTACCTTAATGATAGGGAGTGAAGTGATAGAACATGTTGACCACTTCACCTATTTGGGAAGTTGTATCAGCACCAACGGGCTGATTGGTGACGAAATTTCAGCACGGATCCAAACAGCTCGAGCTGCTTTCGCTAAATTACGCCATCTCTGGCGTAGGCGTGACATCCGGCTATCAACCAAGGGACGTGTGTACTGCTCAGCAGTTCGCTCCGTCCTTCTCTATGGCTCTGAAACATGGCCAATACGAGTTGAAGACATGAAAAGGTTGACTTTTTGATCATAGATGTCTACGATCTCTTTCTCACGTTAGGAGGTGGTATAATAAGGTGAGTAATGTTGACGTTAGGCGTAGTGTTGGGCAAAGAGGGAAAATCAATCGAAGAGGCTATAAAGTTACATAGATTGAGATGGCTATGTCACGTGCTGCGCATGCCTAATCATCGCCTCCCCCAACAGACGGGCATTAGTAGCTGATATAGGTGCAGGTTGGAAAAGAGTAAGTGGTGGTCAAACAAAAACATGGCCTCATCAATCCATGAAATCCTCGACAGTTAAACTGAGTCAGATAGGGAGATGCAGACTTCCGGGTTGGGGCCCTCGGGACCCTAAGAATCAATGGCTGGAGACAATAGGTGACATGGCTCAAAATCGTTGTCAATGGCATACGCAGATGTATTCAGTCTCTGTAATCTTTCATATTCCTTTCTACCATTACTCATTCTGTTTCACCCTTACACTTGTCAAAACTCTATTGATTCTCTTCAATCATTTTCTTGTCTACCTTTGTGTGCTCTTTGGAACGTGGCAACTCGAACTGCTGCACTTGGGTGCCAAGTTCTATGTTGAACGCAGACAGACAGACAGACAAACAGATTTAGATTATCATTCTCTTGTGTATCAGTTTGTCGAGTCACTAGTGGAGACGATTACTGAAATAGGAAATGCCTAAAACTATGCACCTAAAGAGGATTTTGCTAATGTTTCTTATAAAACGAATGTTAATCTGTTAATGATTTCACTGTCACCTGAATCCAAGACTTCCGTTAGGAAAAAAAGAAATTAAGCCGATCAGTTGTTCAAAGTGAGAAATCAACTCTACAGTTTCTTAACCTAAGCTAAACAAACATTGACCTTATATGAGTTTGAGTTAATTTTGTACTTCCCTCTATGATTAATTATATTGGACTAAAATGTTGGTTCATAATACGGACGCTTCGATGATGTCTCAGGTAATTTTGTTTTTGTATGCATAACTCCGGTTTTTCTAACTGAATAGAGCTGAGGCTTCAACAATACGAATGGAGATGCAATTTGATTAAAAATCCCTTGCCACTCGGATCTGATGCATCTGTGCAGTCCTGACGCGCTAGAAGCAGAACTAGATCTTCTGAAAGAAACCTTCATCCGAAAAAGATACTCACCAAGGTTCATCATCGGCAAGACTATCAAACCAATAGTTCAGAGGAACGAAACATTACTTGTTCTACAAAAGAAACTTTACATGAACCTGGATTTCAAGGCGGAGTTAACCTGCGATATCCTTTAAAGAAGAATTTTATCATCTTTGAGAGGATTGGTCTTCATAGCAATGTGAAACGTTGTGTGCTCTAGTCGTCCACTGGTCTGCAGAAGCCTTGAGGACAAGATCTCGCACCTTACCACTTCTGTGTGCGTACGTTGGTTCGATTGGTGTTGTAGAACCATATACACTGGGTGTCTGATGCGTATGCTGTCTAAAAGGTTTCAGGAACACTATCCCGCATGACTGCAGAAAGGGAGTAGTGCCTCTGTTGAGGAGTGCGATAATCGAACAGCTTGTCAGCACTGGTTATTCCATCTCATCATCAAACGCCTCCTTCGGGGTGGTCTACAAAGTAAAAAATAACCTGGCTAAGGAAATACGCTTTCGTCTTCTTCGCATCGCTGAAGCCTTAACCCTTCAGCTAGAAAAACTAGAGTTATGCATACAAGGGTAAATTATTCAACCATTCTTAGTATCATGGTAGCGACCTTGTTGTTTCCTACTGATTTTGATATCTCAGGTAATCAACCGTCGGGAAACGCTAAAATTGACTTAAACGCATAATTGCTGATATCCATTGCACAAGGAGTGACTATCATAACTCAAGTGGCCTAGTGCCTAGTGACATTTAAGCATTTAGAAACGATGGCTGCTGGGTTCGAGTCTGGGTAGGAACGTCATCACTCACTGTGGGGTGGTGGTGGGGAGGGATTACAAGGCACACATCCAATTGACTAGTCCCAAGTTATAGGTTAGCCGAGTTGATCAAAACTCAGAGACGTGTCACAGAAAGTCTTCAGTCAGTGACTTCCAATATTGTAGTCCATTTACTAGGCATTCAATTTGAGAGTTTATGGAACTTGATAAAAGCCATAAGTGTTTGTCTCACTCACTCACTCACTCACTCACTCACTCACTCACTCACTCACTCACTCACTCACTCACTCACTCACTCACTCACTCACTCACTCACTCACTCACTCACCCACTCACTCACTCACTCACTCACTCACTCACTCACTCACTATATATGCCCATTTTCATCATAACCAGATTAGGCTTAGCTTTTATACTTGACTTGACTTGAATTGACTTTATTTTATTTTGTTTTGTTTTTTCTTTGTTACAGGCTGAGGGTGTTGAACAGAAATTATTGGATGTCACTCCGGTAATACCTGATTTGCCTGCTGTCCCAGACTCTGACTTATCAATACCTACTGCATCGCGTCAAACACCAAGTAAGCTGTTTGAATTGTGTCTCCACATTATTTTCTGCATGTTATATGGTTTACTTGTCCAGTACTCCCAGGTTTTCCAATGGTTCTCTAACCAATGTCAGCTCATGATGAAATCTAGTAACCAATCAACCAAATCCCTACAAACCAATATTTGAATATCAGTGAGATGCTCACTGCCGACTGGCCCTATTCAGGTAGGTAGTTACCTGGGGTTCCAGTGGGAAGTCGTGACCAGTAGGGTGCAGCAGGTCGGGTGTGAGGACAAATACTCGCCGAAGACATTGGCTAGCGGTTGCGCTATATCGTGAATTGGCAGAAGTTATAATTCATGGGCCATTAGATCGGGTCCCAGTGGCTTAATGGTATACGAGCTCGCCTTGTAACCAGAAGTTCCTGGGATTGGACCCCGCAGTGTGGGTGCGTACTGATAAAGAGTCCCAAACTAGGACGAAACGGCTGTCCAGTACTCCCAGGATTTCCAATGGTTCTCTAACCAATGTCAGCTCATGATGAAATCCTGTAACCAATCAAGCAAATCCCTACAAACCTATACTTGAAAACCAATACTTGAAGATTCGTAGTATTTGGCTTGAATATATTTAATAACTGTAGGGAAGACATTTATTTAGAAAGAAAAGAAGAAAACGAAGGCTTTATAGAATAAAATATGCAAAACTTTATCTTGATTCTTTGTTATGAGTGTTGTGAGCTGACCTAATCAACAGCTGTTATGTTGGTAACGCTGATCAGTAACGACTATTCTTGTAGGTGTTTAACGTTAGTGAGATTAAACGTGGTTACCTTCATAGTGGAAGTATCAGGTCGAGATGTTGTACTGTTGACTTAACGGAAGTAACAACCCATAAGGTGTTTCCTTCCCAACATCCAACAAACCAAATACCCATGGGGGAGGAGGAAAGGTTTAAGAAAGTTCCACCGGCAATTACTACATTCCAACATTGGTTCACAGCTATTTTTAGAATTTGTTGTATAGATGTAGCTGTGAGACATAGCCATCGGGAATGGAAGAGATGAAAAGGCTAGCCAGCTGTCTTTGATCTTAGGTGCCTGCGTTCTATCTCCCGTGTTACGTTAGCTTGAGCAATATTGAGGCGAGGCATCAGTCGAGTGCTACTTAAACAAGAGAAATCAATCGACGAGGCTGTGAAATTGCACCAATTGAGATGGTTAGGACATGTGTTACGTATGCCCAGCCATCGCCTTCCTCGACATCGAGCAATGTTATTCCGCTGACATAGGATGAATGAGGTTGGAAAAGAGCTAGTGGTGGCGTTTAAACGAAAAGACGTCTTCTTCAGTCAGTGAAATCCACAACGGTTAGTTTAAGCCAGCCGCCAGTCACGGAGGGAGGGATGTGTAGACTGGCTTCCTGACTGGTTGGGGTCCTCGGAATGATAAAAGCCAATGACTGCTGGAGACAGTTGGTGATATGGCTCAAACTCCTCGTTCTCAATGGCTGACGCAGACGCATCCAATAAAATTCTGTTGTTTTTCCATATTATTACTCTTTTCGCCTCTTATTTTTGTTTATTATCTCTCTTTATTCCCTACCCTTGTTTTGTGTGTTATATGGCGCTTGGTAACTTGAACTGGCTCACATCTGTGCAAAGTTCTACGTTGAAACCAGTTAGTCAACTATTCACATGGTTTAGGCTCGATACCCGGCAGAAAAACTCTTCAACCTTCCCAAGTTAGTAGCAAGGCCAATAAAGATGTTAGGCTGGGTGTGAGACTAACCATTCCACCCAGCAAAAATCAATATTGTGTCGCTATTGAAACTTAAAAGCTTACTGCCCTATATATTCCACTTGGAAGACAAAAGGGATGAAAGGAAAATCCTAAAACTGTGAAAAGAAATGGTGACCAGCATCCCACCTATGCTGCCTCTTCGCCTTGGAGGAGGAGAGTCAGACAAGGTCGACCCTAAAAACTGTTCATCTCAACTCAACTTGTGGCAGTCAGTAGCTGACAGTAAGATGTTCATACAAACGAAATTCGCAAAACCACTTGAAACAGGCTATGTGTGGTTGACCTTAAACAGTTGTCCATTGGGTGCTGTGTGGTCACTTAACTCTAATGCGCTCCCCGTCTGTTTCAAGAAGAGAAACCAACTGCTTTGGTATAGGTAGCTGGGAAATAATAACTAGCCACACACTTCATCATCAGCGCACAGTACACAATGCCTTCCTAACTATCAATCACCTTCACCTCCGTTATTTGTCATCATCCATCTTGCTTTCCTCCTCCTGTGTTAGTACTATCTCACAGGCAGGTGGGTTCTTCGTCTTCTCTCAACTCTGTGACCACTAATAGGGATGGCAGTCGGAAGGAAAAAAATTACTTGTTAGTCTCTTAAAACCACTCTACCGCACATTTCCGCTGATTATTATAATTATTTTCTATCCCTGTACGTTCCCAGTGGAACATAGGGTCTCGAACTAGAGACTCGAAGTTTCAGTAGCAGTGGTGTTTTTACTTTTACGGGATGGGGTGGTTGATAGCCTTATGCTCAACCTTCCCTCTTTACTAGTCTTATTACTGGCTTAGTGAGGTGAGGGAGTGCCTCGTCGGCTGGGAATCGAACTCCTGACCACGTGTGGCGTGGTTGGCAAGCATTCTCCCGCTGTGCCTCTGACGCTCCGTTGATTATAGTTCTTTTCTTTTCGAATCTCTTTCATCTACCTTTGTGTACAACATGAAGTTCTGACAGATTGAATTGCTTCCCTCCTGTGCGCAAAGTTCTTTGTTGGAATTTTACTCAATCAAACTGACCTTATGTTGCTCGTCATCTCATTGGTATAAAATCACCTAACACTGAAAGTGAAGAAAACAGCCTATTTACCGAAGAACTTTTCCTCTCAAGGCTAAAAATAATACGGATGAGAATAAACACAAATGTGCAGCTTTATGTATATTGATCGTTAAAAATTCATATGCCCCTGGATGACGTTCTCAGCACAGTTGTATAGCCTCTAATTATATCATTACGTGTATTCATCTCATGACTTTCTAGCTTGCTTTCTTTTTATAGCTGTCGTGTTATTTTTGTTTATTACAGTTCTATATATATATATATATATATATATAGGATACGTGTCGCTGCGTCATTTCGATGAGCAAATGTCTAGTGATTAACACCAAACACGTGCAGTCGAAATGACTCAGCGCAGATCCTGGATCTATGCAGAGTAACTGAAATAAAACAAGTGGGGCATATATATATATATATATTTATATCGCTATGTATGCTTCGGTGACAAAACAGTAGAGTGCTCGCCAACCACGTGCCACACGTGGTTTGGGCTTCGATCCCCGGCCACCGACGCACTTCAAAACCTCCGCAAAGCTAGTAATAAGACTGGTAAAGAGGGAAGGTTGGGGGGCGTGAGGCTAGCAATCCCACCGCTGCTACTGAAACTTCCAAGGTCTAGCTTGAAGGGTGGAGGATTTCATCATGATGAGCTGACATAATCGGTTAGAGAACCATTGGAAAACCGCCAGTGGAGTACTGGAGAGCTGTCTATTTCGTCCTAGTTTGGGACTCTTCACCAGTAAGCACCCACCTGGGTGTGTGTGTTATATCAAATGTTCTTACCTAATATGGAATTATGCGCATCACTGTTTCAATCAAGCATGTGATCCATGTTCGACTCCCGCTCTACGCATCCCCTAAACCTCGCTTAGCCGACAATATGTACAGTAAAGAGGAAAGGTTGGGTGTGAGGCAATAGCAACCTCATCCCGTAAACAAACACCACCGCGATTGTAACTTCAAAACTCTATGTTCTGCCCCGACCGATAGCTGCTACTTTGAAGTGGTGGTTTGGCTTGCTTATCGTAATGACCCAGCAAGCTACACTGACTGGAACTATTGTTCGTGCAGGTCCTACCATGCCAAGAAGGTTCTTAGGCTAGCGATTAGACTAAAGCGGTTACCGGCATTGTGTGGGACTTCATTTCTACACTATGTTGGGGAGCTGTGGGGGAAGTCGTACTGGTGGGGAGCAGGGGTGTAACTGAGGAAGTCCCGTCGGGCTGGTGTAAGTCACTGATTATCCCGATATACAAGAAGGGAGACAAGTCTTCGTGTGATAATCACAGGGGGATTAGATTAATTGCTATGTTATCTAAAGTTCTGGGCTCAATAATAATGCGTAGACTAAGTGGTACTCGGGAGGAATAAACACGAGAGAACCAGGCAGGTTTTATACCGGGAAGAGATGGTGTATTGATCATCTCTTCATTCTTCGACAGATTCTGGAGCATAGACATACTTACCGATGTCCAAAAATCGTTATATTTTTTGCCCTAAAGGCTGCATTTGATTCTGCCGACCGAGAGGTACTTTGGCTATGTTTGGCTCTGAAATAAATGCTGAGAAAAGACACTGCACTGTTTAAAGTACTCAACTCAAACTCATGCAGCCAGGTAAGAGCTTACGGCGAGTTGTCATCTGAACTGGCGACAACTAGTGGTGTCCGACAGGGATGCCCACTGTACCCATTTCTATTCAATTTCATCAGAGATGTACTAATGAAATTAATCCTAACTGCTGACTTCAACGACTCAGAGACTGACTTGTTACGATCACGGAATAATCCCGTTGACTAAGAATATGCAGATGATATAGTCCTTCTAAGTGAAGACGCTGATAAAATGCAGCAGAGTCTTCTGAACACCTTGAGTTGCAATCTCCGAATATTTGGCATGCGATTCGCTCCCGCCAAATGTAAGATGATGCTACAGGACTAGACTACACTGACTTACTCCTATTTTAAAGATATAGGGAAGTGAAGTGGTATAGCGTGTTGACCACTTCACTTATTTGGGAGTTGCATCAGAAAACACCAATGGGTTGATCGTTCACGAAATCTCAGCACAGATACAGAAAGCTAGTTTCGCATATGCCAGTTTACGCCGTCTTTGGCGTAGACGTGATATCCGACTATCGACCAAAGGGCGTGTGTACTGCTCAACAGTCCGCTCCGTCCTCCTTTATGGCTGTGAGACCTGGGCAATGAGAGCGGAAGACATGAAAAGACTAGCTGTCTTCGATTATAGGTGTCTGCGTTCTATCTCCCGCGTGAAGTGGTATAATAAGTTGAGCAATATTGAGGTTAGGCGTCGAGTGCTAGGGAAAGAGGGGAAATCAGTCGACGAGACTGTGAAATTACATCGACTGAGATGGTTGGGACATGTGTTACGTATGCCTAGTCATCGCCTTCCTCGACGGGCAATGTTAGCTGATATAGGGCCAGGCTGGAAAAGAGCTAGCGGCGGTCAAAGGAAAACATGGCACCAGTCAATGAAATTCACAAGAGTTCGTTTAAGCCCCATAGGAAGGTGTAGACTTCCTGGTTGGGGTCCTTGAGACGGCAAACACCAATGTAGGCTGGAGGTAATTGGTGGTATGGCTCAAAATCGTTGTCAATGGTTGGCGCAGATGCATCCACTCCTTTTGACTTTAATATCCAATAAAACTACATTGTTCTTCGTTATTACTATTTCTTTTGTCTCATATCCCTGTTTACTGTCTCTATTTAGCATTTCTTCTATTTTGTTCTCTTGCTTTGTATGCTACATGGAGTGTGGTGACCTGAGCTGCTACACATCGGTGCAAAGTTCTCTGTTGTAAACAGACAAACATTTCGGTTGGGAATCGAATCCCGGACCACGTGCATGATTGATGAACATTCCACCCCTGAACCTCGGATGCACTAAATCAATTAAAAAGAAACTTGATCATGTTAATCCGCCATTTGTATCGTTTCTGATATGCTCAAATTTTAAAGTGGTATCTGTTAAGCCTATATTTTTGTGGAGAACTGCTGATTTACCAAAATGCGCGCCTAACTTTCAACCAATAGGTCGTAAGTTCAGTCTCTGCTTCATTTACTTCGCAGTCTAGATAAGTGAAGACTAACAGAAAATGTCTTACAGCTCGATGACTAGTTTTTTAGTGAATACGCACTACAGTCTTTGCTTTATCAGTTGTGACTCATTCGTCTAGTCGCTTAACTTTCAACCGGTGGGTCGTGGATTCGAACTCGGCCTCATCTCCTTAGGTTCGGTCAACCAGGTAGTATCATTGCCAGCCTTCGTACATTAGTTAGTAGGTGTGGCTCATTGCCAACAGCGTTCGGAATTGTGTAAGTGGTTGTTAAGTAAAATTCTGTTTATCAGCAACGATTATGTTTTTCAGGCCAAACATTACGGTTCACTGGAGTGTGTGTGTATATTAGGCGAGAGATGAAGTCATTTTGGAGCAGACTAGCCGTTTTTTTTCACCTTGAGATTATGCAATAGTTTGAATTACATCACTTTTTAGAATTAAGCCCAATGGCCGCCTCATTCCTGACTGACTGACTGGTTTCAACGTAGAACTTTGCACCGGTGTGCAGTTATTCGAGTCACCATTCTTCATTCAGCACACAAAGCCAGAGAGGAAATTAAAAAGAAACGCAAAATGGAGACAGTAAACAGAGATATGAGGCAAAAAGAAAGGTAATATCGAAGGACGATATAGTTTTATTGGAAATTATAAGTCACAAGGAGTGGATGCATCTGCGCCATCCATTGACAACGAGGATTTCGAGCCATATCACCAACTGTGTTCAGCAGCCATTGGCTTTTACCATTCCGAGGACCCCAACCAGTCAGTCAGGAAGCCAGTCGACACCTCCATCCCTCCGTGACTGGAGGCTGGCTTAAAGTAACTCTCGTGGATTTCACTGACTGAAGAAGACATGTTTTCGTTTGACCACCACCACCACTAGCTCTTTTCCAACCTGATTCATCTTATGTCAACCGGCTAACATTGCCCGTTGTCGAGGAAGGTGATGGCTAGGGATGCATGTGTAACACATGTCCTAACCAACTCAGTCGATGTAGCTTCACAGCCTCATCGATTGATTTCCCTTACTTAAGTAGCACTCAACTGATGCCTCACCTCAATATTACTCAACCTATTAGATCTAACACGGGAGATAGGACGCAGGCCTCCAATGGCTATGTCTCACAATCAGCCATAAAGTAGGACGGAGCGGACTACTGAGCAGTACACACTTCCTTTGGTCGATAGCTGGATATCACGTCTACACCAGAGACGGCGTAAACTGGCATATGCGAAACTAGCCTTCTGTATCTGTGCTGAGATTTCGTGAACGATCAACCCATTGGTGTTTTCTGATGCAACTCCCAAATAAGTGAAGTGGTCAACACGCTATACCACTTCACTTCCCTATATCTTTAAAATAGGAGTAAGTCAGTGTAGTCTAGTCCTGTAGCATCATCTTACATTTGGCGGGAGCGAATCGCATGCCAAATATTCGGAGATTGCAACTCAAGGTGTTCAGAAGACTCTGCTGCATTTTATCAGCGTCTTCACTTAGAAGGACTATATCATCTGCATATTCTTAGTCAACGGGATTATTCCGTGATCGTAACAAGTCAGTCTCTGAGTCGTTGAAGTCAGCAGTTAGGATTAATTTCATTAGTACATCTCTGATGAAATTGAATAGAAATGGGTACAGTGGGCATCCCTGTCGGACACCACTAGTTGTCAACACTTCCTGTGACTAAGGGTGTGTTGAACTGTGTCAGACTAGAATGTACTGGTGTGATATCCTAATATCGCGTATTTGTTGAACGTATACGCGTTGTTGAAACGTTCAATGCGATTTTTTCCATGAGTTACAGTTTTATTTTAAAAGCAGTATAACTCAGCAACTATTTGGAATTATTTTATAACTATCATGACGACCGATTTTAAGAATATTAAAATCATATTCGGCTGATGAGGAGTGTATGTGGAATTTATTGAATTCTGATTTACTATTTTTTTTTATCACAAATCGCCGAAAAACTGAGTAACTGTTTGGTTATAGTTTGAAATACATTCCATGTTTTATATGGGATAGAGAGATATTGAGGGTAGACAGATGTAGAGTGCTGCTAGGTAATGAAGGGGAATCAATTGTGATGAGGTTTTTTTCCTTTTTGTCTACGTTCCCAGTAGAACATACGGCTTCGAACTAGAGGCTTGAAGTTTCGGTAGCAGTTGTGTGTTCGATTTTACGGGATGGGGTGGTTGCTAGCCTCGTGCTCAACCTTCCCTCTTTACCAGTCATATTATACTGGGTCAGCGAGGTTTAGGAGTGCCTCGTCGACCAACGTGAGTGGAACCCCTAACCACCTGTGGCGTGGTTGGCAAGCATTCTACCGCCGTGCCATCGATACACACTTGTGATGACGTTACGAAACTGTATCGACTTGGAGGGGGGATGACTGAGACACGTGTCTCGCACATACTGACGAGCAATGCTGATTGGCACAGAATTGATAAAGTGGGAAAAAAGTAAGGGATGGTCGAACTGCGAGACTGCCCTCAGTCGATGAAGTCTTTGACAGTCGATATAAGCTATCCGCGTAAGAAGGGGGGTGCGTCGACTGCCTGGACAATGGGGTCCTCAGGATGCTAAGAACCAATGGGTGTGGAGATTATTAGTGAAAGGGCTGATCTATTAACCGCCCCCCCATGTTAGTATTCTTTCCCCTGTACATTTCTCCTTTGTTCCTGTCGTTTGTTTGTCTACTTCTGTGTGCTTGCTACATTCAGTGCGGTAACTTGAACTGCTTCATTTGTGTACAAAGGTTCTGTGCGTCGATCATTTTATAAATGAGAGGGAGAGATCAACTAGAAACAGTTATGCTGCACATAATAAGGATCTAGGAGATCCGGCATCATACACAACTGCATCTTTGATGAACTAACCATTTGCATAACATCTCGAGGAGTGTGTGTGTGTAAGGCATTTCTTTATTAATATATGTGGAAAACTTGGACACTGTAGTGTTAAGTAATTCCATATTAGTTTGTTTATTAGATATATCACACAGTGAAACAGCATTATTTACTGGATGACGTTTCGAACAAAATTTATAACTGTTCATAATCATATCATCAATTATAATCACACGACTTTGAAACTTGAGTTTTATAGCTTTCTTTGTTCTCTCCTATTCGTCGTCGTCGGGGTAGTAGAATTTTCCAGATATCTGGGACAGGTGTTGAATCATTCCTATTACACGTGTTTGCAGTTGATTCGATAAACAAAGTTTCTGTTATCCATCTCTCCCTATACCCTGTGACATTCGATTTTAAAACTGTCATCTTATCCCATCCTATTGTATGGTTGTGTGTAACACACATTTCGAACACATTAACTAGAAGGTCGAGGCAGTTCAATTCACTTATAAGTTGGAAAATCAGGAAGGGGAGTTCCCAATGTCAGATTGCAACGCAAAAAGGAAAGAAGATGGGAAGTTAAACACTAGTGTTCACAGGAAACACACTAAAACAGATATTTGGACTTCCGATCGTCCTATCCTATGTCAGTAAAAATAGGATTGTTGAAATGTTTATATGACAGAGCACAAAAACTAAGTAGTAGCAAAGAAATTCTAAAACAGGAACTGATGCACATAAAAGAAGCCTTAAAACTTAATAATTACCCAGATAAACTAGTCAGGAAATATGTAAGGAACTGTAAAAATAAAATCAATTATGATAGTAGCGAAAGTGATATTAACAATAATAATGATAACGTCAATAAAGATAATAATAGTAATAGTGATGATAATAATAATAATATTCATGACGACACCAACAATAAGGAATCTAAATCATCAGTAGTAATTCCATACAAGGAAGGAACCTCAGAAGCCTTAGGCAGAATTCTTGACAAGGCAGGAATAAAAGTGGCTGGTATTCAAACCCACAAACTCAATTAGAAACAAGCTTTGTCGGTTAAAGGATCAATCCTGTGGAGCCTTTAAAACAAATCAATTTAGTTTATCTAGTACCCCGCCTGCAATGATTGTCAGGTCAGATACATAGGTCAAACCAGTAGAACGGGGGCAGGCAAACTAGCCGAACAAAGAAACCTAGCAAAATCTAGATTAGTTGACCCGAATAAGCTAAGAAATCTAGAGAATAGTTCAACTATAGCACTGCATGCAGTTATACACAACCATACAATAGGATTGGATAGGATGACAGTTGTAAACTCTAATGTCACAGGGTATAGGGAGAGTGATAACAGAAGCTTTGTTTACCGAATCAACTGCAAACATGTTTAATAGGAATGATTCAACACCTGTCCCAAATATCTGGAAAATTCTACTACCCCAACGATGACAAATAGGAGAGGACAAAGAAAAACTACAAAGTCGTGTGATTACAATTGTTATGATTATGAACAATAAATGTTGTTCGAAACGTCATCCAGTAAATTATACTGTTTCACTCACTGTGTGATATGTCTAATAAACAAACTAATATGGAATTTCTTTATTATGGTTTTTTTTTGCTTTTTTGTAAACAATATGCACTACTCATATTACACAACTATCATTTCCCCACTCCTTTTTTCAGGTAAGAAAAAGGTTGATGATGATGATATTGGAGCACTTGCTGAATGGGCTAACTGATCGTCGTCACATGATCGTTGTCGCGGTTGCCGTTGAAATCTTATTTCTGGTGTGTTATTGTATTTATAGATAGATATACACATATATATATGAAGTCTTCAGTACTCCTCAACCAACCAGCCACTCCCTCCCCCAAGCTGATTGACTGTATGAATAATCACCACCAACACCACCACCACCACCTCTTGTGAAGTTGACATGTGTGTTGTGATTTTTGTTTTTGTAATGCACATCACACCAAAAGGAATAATTCCCCTATTTCCACTACTATAGTTTCTATGGCGTTTCTTGTTTGCCTCGCTTATGATTATTATTATTTATTTTTTTCTTACACTGTCTAATCAGACCAATAAATCCAGCATACATTTGTGAATAGTTAAAAGACAAACTCCGCACTCATTGTATTGTGTGTGTATGTATGTGTGTGCGTGTATGTGCCGGGGATCCTCTACCACCCTGGCATATTATCCTTTCCCTATCGCCTACCGCCTCCCGCCTTTATTTTGATATTCAATTAAACGGGGGTGGGGTGGGGTGATGACGTTACTGCATAAATTCCTTCAAGGGTAGGTATCACTTGTGATACGAAGATGTATGTGTGCATGTATTTATTTATGTATGTGTTTGTATGTGTGTTACGATTCTCTTTATGCGCATGCTAGATTGTTCTTGTAATTGATTGACTATGGAAGCAAGCGAGCAACCAACCGACCAATCAAAATGACTGATAATTTCTTCCCCCCCCCCCGCCAGCTGGCTTAGAATTTCTCCCTTGTTGAGCTTTCTGTTCTGATTGTGTGTTTTATATTATGCCTTGTTAATTATTATTTAATATATGTTGATTGGATAACAAGGCAGCACGCACGCCTTTTTTACCTGTTATATATATATATATATATACATATATATATATACATATATATATATATATATATATATATATATAATAGATATATACGCATACATTCTGGTGTGTTTATCCTTCCTTTTGTTAATATATTTACATACATATATCTATCTATACAGACATGTATTTGTTCTTCTGGTTCTCTTCGATATTGATATAAGAATAAAACTTGTGCACTGTATTATATATATTATTGTTCCCTTGGGTTCCTAGTGGAACACAGGGCTTCAGCTACACGTCTCCACTTGCTCCTGTCTTCTGCTGTACTTTTCACCTGCATCCATGTTAGTCCATACTGTTTCATCCCTTCTTCACACGATCTCCTCCAGGTCACCCTTGGACGTCCCACTCGCCGCTTCCCTTTCAGGTTCCACTCGAGCAATGGCCTGACGCGCGATATCACCCAGCGGCCTCCTCAGCGAGTGTCCAATCCATTTCCACTTTCTCCTGCATATTTGTTCAGTGATTGGTTCTTGTTTTGTTTGTTCCCATAGTTTCTTGTTGGTGATTCTTTCCGGCCATCTGATCTTCAGTAGTCTAAAGCGAAGACAGTTGTTGATAAAGGTCTGCAACAGGCTGTTGTAAATATTCTTTGTGACACACTGGCCAAGTTTCTGATCCGTATAGAAGAACTGACTGACTTGACGTTTGTATTGAAAATCCGAATTTTGTTGTTGATGCTGAGGAGTGACGAAGATTTCCAGATTGGTTTCAGGTTGATGAATGTGTTTCTCGCCTTCCCGATTCTCGATTTGACATCCTCGTCTGTTCCTCCTGTAGTTGATACAATGCTCCCTGGATAAGTGAATGAAGTCACCTCTTACAAATCCCTCCCGTTGATGGTGATTGGCGCTGGATGTTGCTGCTGTTGTTGTTGTTGGTTGGTTGGTTATTTTCATAACCTCCGTCTTGTCTATGTTCACCTGGAATCCTGTATTCTCTGGCTGCTTCTTCGACCAGTTTGTCGGTTTTCGCTTGTAAGTCTTCGATTTTGTGTGACATGAAACATAAATCATCCACGCGCGAAATCCAGGTCTTCTAGGTTCTTCATGTCGGTCCAGGATATCCCTGTCATCTCGTTTCCCACTGTCTGACGCATAATCCAGTCCACCACAATTAGGAATAACATTGGTGATAATAATCACCCTTGTCTGACTCCTGTGTTTACTCCAAACGCTTCGCTGAGTTTTCGGTTGTGGATCACTTGACATGTGCCGTTGTCGTACAGCTGTTGAATAAGGTTGATGAATATTTGGGGTACGCCCGTAGTATTCGAGTAGTTTCGAAATTACTTCGCGGTAAACGCTGTCGAAGGCCTTCTCAAAGTCTATAAAGTTGATGTAGAGGTTTGATTGCCATTCCATGCTTTGTTCGATGATGATGCGTAGAGTTGCAATTTGGTCAGAACATGATTTGCCTTTCCTGAATCCAGCTTGTTCTGGTCGGAGTTCTGTATTCAGTGCATCCTTTATTCTCTCCAGGATGATGCGACTCAGGATTTTACTTGGCGTCGACAGGAGCATGATTCCTCGCCAGTTCTTGCAGAGTCCTAGAGAGTGTAATTCTATTATGGGTAAATTTTGTTTTGATAAGTCACACAGTGTCTTTATACAGTAATATTAACTGATGACGTGTCGAGCACAGTTTATTGCTCATAATCAATCATATCAAGGTAATCACACGACTTCCTAAATTCATTTATATAGTTCCGTTGTTTTTCACTTGATTTGATTGGTAGTAATATTTTCCATATTTCGGGTATGAGTGATGAATCATGCCTATTGCATGTGTTGGGTGTAGATTCACTCGATGAACCAGGATTCAGTAATCAACATCTCTCCATTCCCACCTACCTAGATTACTTTTTAGAATTTTAACCCTCTCACACCCTATTGTGTGGTTGTGTGTTAATGCATGCATTGCAATTGCCGAGCTTTTTTCTAAATTACTTATCTTCTCTGGGTCAACCATTCTTACCTTAGCTAAATTCTTAAGTTCCAACAATCTGACTACCCCCAATCTACTACTTTGACTGACCTATGTAGTTGACCTCACAGTCATTGCAGGGTATTTTGTCAATTATATTATTTTGTCTAATTGGATCAACTGGGTCCTTTAACCTACAGAGCTTGTAGGTTTGAATGCCACCCTAATTCGTGCTTTATTAAGAATCCTACGTAGGGTCTCAGATGTTCCCTCCTTATATGGTATAACTGTAGATGACTTATGTTCTCTCTTATTTATATTATTATTACTAGTTTCACAATTCTTTTTCTTTTGGCCTTTTTCAATCTTCCTAATGAATTGTAAATGATAGTTAATGAACACCAACGCCTCTTCTATCTGTTTTATTTCATCATTTAGGTCTATATATATATAAATGAATTTAGGAAGTCGTGTGATTACCTTGATATGATTATTATGAGCAATAAATTGTGCTCGAAACGTCACCAGTAAATATTGCTGTATAACACTGTGAGTCTCTTCGATATTCTTGTGAAAAAATAATTTCACTCTACAGGAGAGAGAAACGAAGTATATAAACACGTTTTGAATACGTGTGTTTTGCATCTAACGCGCTTTGATTTGATACGGCTTCTGTTTTCCTTTCTGTCAAAATGTAAACGTTTGATCCAGTTTATAGGCAGGGTGGCGCGAGGGCGGGCGGGACCTGAGCCTACGTATGTATAACAGCAGGACAGATATGGTGATCACAAGGATTGCTTGTCAAACGCCATTATTATACAACAAGAGCTATTTGATATTAAATTAGTTTTGTTCGATCATAGATGTTTACGATCTCTTTCTCACGTTAGGTGGCATAATAAGGTAAGTAATGTTGACGTTAGGCGTAGTGTTGGGCAAAGATGGAAAATCAATCGACAAGGCTATAAAGTTACATAGATTGAGATGGCTAGGTCACGTGCTGCGCATGTCTAACCATCGCCTCTAGGGACGGGCATTACTAGCTGATATAGGTGCAGGCTGGAAAAGAGTAAGTGGTGGCCAAACAAAAACATGCCATCAATCTATGAAATCCTTGACAGTTAAACTGAGTCAGGTAGGGAGATGCAGACTTCCGGGTTGGGGCCTGCCCTTGGGACTCTAAGAATCAATGGCTGGAGACAATAGGTGACATGGCTCAAAATCGTTGTCAATGGCTTACGCAGATGTATTCAGTCTCTGTAATCTTTCATATTCCTTTCTACCATTACTCATTCTGTTTCACTCTTATACTTGTGAAAACTCTATTGATTCTCTTCACTCATTTTCTTGTCTACCTTTGTGTGCTCTTTGGAACGTGGCAACTCGAACTGCTGCACTTCTGTGCCAGACAGACAAACAGTTTTGTTCGCTGACGAGCTGGTTGATTTCAGCTGTGAATATGATTTCGTCGATCCCCTTCTCTAGACAACATCTCCCCTTAGCGCAGTGTTTAGTATAATAAATGTCTTCATGAATGATGTAGGCCTGGGAGGCCTCCTGGGAACAGTGGGCTTAACTAGGTGTTAATTTACGTCTCTGTTGAGCATATTTTTAGTGACTTGGAATTCAAACTTTCTTGCTGTGTGATTTACTTTTTGTTGGCAGCTGGTAAATTTGGTCTATAGTAGTGTGTTTGTTAATTGCCGGCTGATTCACTTGAGCACTAACCAGGCTTCTAGGAATTCTCTGGGGGGCATTTTTGGTGTTTTTTTTTTCTACATTATCCCAATCAAATTTGGGATCAAATTCATCCCTGAATTCACCTATGAAATAACAGCTAGAATATTAGGACCGTTTGAAATAGATATAGCATACAAGCCAGTCAGGCAGCACAATCATCACTTCATTCGATATTGTGTATACCTAAAGGCCAATGCAACAGAAAAAGAAGAAGATAAAATTAACACCAGTAACACAATAAATTGCATGCATGAACTGCAATAAACATTACATCGGTGGTCAAAGTGGGCATCCCCTTCGAATTAGAATCCAAGAACACAAGTCGTTTGTAAAAAGACATGATGTATATTCTTTCATATCAGTTATTATTATTTTATTATTATTCCCTTGGGTTCCTAGTGGACCATAGGGCTTTAACTGCACGCCTCCACTTGCTTCTGCCTTCTGCTGTACTTTTCACCTGTATCGATGTTAGTCCATACTGTTTCATCTCCCCTTCACACGGTCTCCTCAATGTCACCCTTCGACGTCCTACTCGCCGCTTCCCTTTCGGGTTCCACTCGAGCAATGGCCTGACGCGCGATGTCACCCAGCGGAGGCCTCCTCAGCGAGTGTCCAATCCATCTTCACTTCTTTCTCCTGCATATTTGTTGAGTGATTGGTTCTTGTTTTGTTTGTTCCCATAGTTTCTTGTTGGTGATTCTTTCCGGCCATCTGATCTTCAGTAGTCTAAAGCGAAGACAGTTGTTGATAAAGGTCTGCAACAGGCTGTTGTAAATATTCTTGGTGACACACTGGCCAAGTTTCTGATCCGTATAGAAGAACTGACTGACTTGACGTTTGTATTGAAAATCCGAATTTTGTTGTTGATGCTGAGGAGTGACGAAGATTTCCAGATTGGTTTCAGGTTGATGAATGTGTTTCTCGCCTTCCCGATTCTCGATTTGACATCCTCGTCCGTTCCTCCTGTTGTTGAGACAATGCTCCCTAGATAAGTGAATGAAGTAACCTGTTTCAAATCCCTCCTGTTGATGGTGATTGGCGCTGGATGTTGTTGCTGCTGTTGTTGTTGGTTGGTTGGTTATTTTCATAACCTCCGCCTTGTCTATGTTCACCTGGAATCCTGTATTCTCTGGCAGCTTCTTCGACCAGTTTGTCGGTTTTCATATCAGTGCATGTAGATAATTATGGACATCAGTTTGATTGGGAAAATGTCGAAATCTTAAACAGAGGAAACACCAAAAATGTAGTTTGGGGGGAATTCCTAGAAGCCTGGTGGTACTCAAGTGGTTCAGCCAGAGCGGTTTACAAACACACCACTATAGACCAAATTTACAAGCTGTTAAATAGAAAATTAAATCAGGTGAGAAACAAGTTCAAATTCCAAGTCAATAAAAATATGATCAATAGAGATGTAAGTCAACAACCAGTGACGACAATGGTTGCCAGGGGATACAATTATATCATCATTCATGGAGAATTCAAGTAACTCCATTATGGATAAGATTTTATTTTGATAAGTCACACAATGTTATACAGTAATATTAACTGATGACGTTTCGAGCACAAACTATTGCCACTCATTATCATATCAAGTTACTCACACAACTTCTTTCCTTCATTTATATACATGTGTGGAATCGATTAGATATTGGAATAAAATTCAATATGAGATAATGTACATTCAGAAATAATAATAATACGAGTGTTATTAATCCATTACAATTAGATGGGAAATACGACGAGTGTTTTTGTATAGTTATAATAAGTTACTTCTTAGAATGTTGTGATGTGCTTGAATTGAAATAGAATTTTAATACTATTTATTATCCTCTTCTGATTTGACCGACTGGTGGTAATAATATCTTCCATATTTCTGGTATTTGCATTGAGTCACTTCTGTTGCATGTGTTGGGTGTAGACTCGATGAATAAGGATTCAATTCAAACACATCACAACATTCTAAGAAGTAAATTATTATGACTATGAAAACACTCGTCGTATTTCCCATCTAATTGTAATGGATTAATAACACTCGTATTATTATTTCCGAATGTACATTATCTCATATTGAATTTTATTCCAATATCTAGTCGATTCCACACATGCATATAAATGAAGGAAAGAAGTTGTGTGAGTAACTTGATATGATAATGAGTGGCAATAGTTTGTGCTCAAAACGTCATCAGTTGATATAACTGTACAACACTGTGTGATTTATCGAAATAAAATCTTATCCACAATGCAGTTATGCTCTACCACAGTGCCCAATTTTTATACTTACATCAAGAATTCAAGTAAGTTGTTCATTTTATGCCAAAACTTGCGGTAAAGGATGTTATCTAGAGAAGAGGGACGACGAAAACTTAAGCAATTAAATCAACCAGTTCGTCAGAAAACAAAACTAATTGAATATCATCCACCTGAACCACAAATCTTCTTCGTTGTTTCAAGGACTACTTGATTTCTCACGCGATTACTTCAACAAGAACACACAAGGAGGTGTGAGTCGTGAAAGGAAATCGATAAATTCATTAGTTATTTGTCTATTTATGAGACAATGGTGATTAGTGAATTTTCAAGAGAACAAGATATCCATCCGCATATCACCTTGCCTTTCGATCAACTTGGAGCCGAGATGGCTCGTCTGTGTTCCCTTTTGCCTGGCTGACTCAATTCAAAAGGAGGTCAATCGCTAGCCCGAATAGCTCAGTGGAACTTCTCTGAGTGCTCACTGGGTGACGCGGCTTCGAATCTCCTCAGAAGGGACATGAGTTGCTTCAAGGTTGCAGATACGCCTTGCTGACAAGCGCCAACTATCACCGAAACCTAGGTCTAAGGCTTCTTGCTGATTGCCTCCAACTATCTAATCTCATCAAAAGAGTGGCACATTGTTGTCAGAATCTCCAATGGCTTTTATTGCGTTGCATTTTGAATGTATCTAGTAGGGAATTTACTCATCTTTTTATCAGAAGGCATTCGTTATTGTAGTTGGTTCTTTGTCGTGTCCATTCCGGCTGTGACGTAATGCATGACATTGCCGCATTTACCATTAATCAACCCTTCTATCCACTTAATATTTCCTGCTGTGTAGACTATGGCAATGCATAGGTGTCCTAATTTCGAAAGATTTCATGGCGATTGGAAATTTAACCGTCGGTAGCTTAGGTGGTAAAGCGTTGTGTGTGTGTGTGTGTGGTTAGAAGCTTTCGCTGGGGCTTGATTATTCGCATGGGTATTGATACGCCTTCGGTGAGCAGTTGTATATTGGCACACGAAACAGCTATCAGACTAGGAGATTTAACTTCTGGTTGAGAATGGGATGTAATTTCTGGAGGATGACAGTGGTGAATGCCGTTATGTGCATCCCTGGTAAAAGACATCTTTGTATCCAAAAGTATTATAGTCTTAGTATCGATGTTTATACAGACAAGATTTGATGAAAATACTAAGCAGCGCAAGCCAACAGGATGGTGAAGGTTTATTTTTCAGGCATTGGTTAGTATTGCATGAGTAACTGGGAAGATGGACGGTTGAGTTAGGACCAGAGAGTAATGTGGAGGTTTGAGAGGTTCACCCTGGCATCCACATTGGGATAAAGTAGTATCAAGCTGAACGTTGACCAGTCATTGATATTCTGAAGTGATGTCGTTTGGCGTTATAGTTGGCTCCTGCTCCAAGCGGTTTAGTAGCCTTATTCTGATTTTGGGGGGCTGTCAACTTTAAGTGAATATTAGCATTTTGGACTCACCGTCCGTGATAAATTTCAAATTAAAGCGTTCGCATTTTCGAAAAACAATACCAGTATGGGTGAGGAAATCAGCTTTCTTGACCATGATTAGCTTCAGTTGGTGATAACCGGCGTTAAAAATGGATGTGAGTGATCACCAAATAGCTGTCTCAATGTCTACATTGTTGCGTCGCAAGTGTGGTCACGTGGGTTTTGGGACAGGATCATTTTCCAATATTTGTCAAGTTCAGAGGGATCTAGCTTTTGAAGAATGAGCTTTAATTCCCGTAAATCAGCTAAGCAGGGAAAATCCACCTTGAAGTTATCATCCTAGCGTCTGAACCAAGTATTGAAGGCCAGGTTGGTATCAGGGTCGTATTGTTGGCAGTCGCATCAACTGAAGGAGCTAGTAAATCTGAAGAGGCGTGTGATGATTCAGAAACAGAAGTCTTGGAGTGCGTGTGCAACTCGATAATCTTCACTTGTCCAACTCCGAAGAATCCAATCGTTGTCGCCACTTTATTATGTCGCAAAAGGTTTGGTAGCCAGTAACATACGTGGACTTTGGCATCGCTTGTCAGTCGCCAATATTGTACAAGGGATACTTGGTTTCCTAGCCTACACTACTTCAATTAGAATATACAAAGAGGTGAGTTGCAAAAAGTAAATGGATAGTTATCTCTCTGTGTATGAGACAATCCTGATTGGTCAATTTTCCACATATTACTGAAGCCCTGCTGTATTCGTAAGTTTTGTTAGTTATGCTTTGATGATAAGGTAAGTAGACTGGATGATAACAAAAAATGTTTTCGGTATTATCAAAGTTCGAAGCATATTAATTAGTTACATAAAATGATACCATACAACTCCTCGAGCCGATAGCTGCCATCTTGACGTTGTAGTCAGGCTGGCTTACTGTGTATGTAATGATCGAAAGAGTTACACTGGCTGGTACGAATGTTCCGGCAGACCCTACCCTGCCACAAAGGTCATTCGGATATCGGTTTAGGCACAAAAACGCCAACATTATGTTGGTGATCCGAAGGGATAGTTGTAAAGCTGGTGGCTAGGAATGTATCAGCAGTAATGTCTTACTCTTGGACGACCAGCAAGTCAGCTGTACTGCCTTTCCGCTCTGATCACGTTCCAGGGGGGTGGGTGGGTTAGATGAGATCACACATGTGTGATGATGGATAGTGAGTTATCCATACTACGCCAAAGATTATAGAAGCTGATATGTGCCAAGTTGGTATCTACTGAATCCGTGTTAATACTCCTAAATAACTCGTAGTTGAAGGAACCCAGACAGAGACTGACGACAACCAGACTCCCGAAAGGATAAAACCTTCCAAAGAGAAACAGTTGCCATCAACACTGGGATCAAGTATTATACTGTATTAGTCTAGGCTTCTCAAATGAAGCTGAAACCGACCTTAACAACAATTGAGACTCTTCCACACACTGAATTCTGCTGCACTGATCGGTATTTTCAGCAAATAAAAAGATCAAGCATTTCAGAATGGAAATTGCTCTGAATGTTTGAAAATCCCGATGTCTGAAAAGAAATAAGTGGTGAGAGCTGGCTGCAAGCCAAAGTTCTAGACAGCAATTTACATCAGTGTTACGTTACCCGAATCGGGGTAATGAGAAAAGCAATAACCTTAAGGAATTCAACAACCAATCACAGCAGACTTAACGTGTGCAAATACGATTCGCAGATATATGGCTTAACTTTCTGAGAAACGATCACAAGCAGTACAGAATATTATTATTCAGCAAGAAAACAACCAATCAGAAGACGTTAACAGTAACGCTAATTAATAATAATGTACATAAAAATTTCTAAATATCTATTGATTTTCTCAATAAATGATCTGTTGCCTGGCCCTTGTCTGTCTTCTGTCGTTACACTATCTCCTACATGTATTAAGTTATACTCAAAATAGTATACAGAGTTTAATCGATAACTATGTGAGACAGAAAAAAAACATTCAGCTCAAAGGACATTTTGAAATCACGCTAAATTACAAATATTCTACAATGTTTTTATTGACTGATTGTTATATGAAGTCACAACAAAACGAACTTACCACGCTTTCGTCTCATTATCTACTTGAATCGGTGGTGGTATGGAGGCGGTCAGTTAGCATGCGAATTTACTCAAATAATAAATAGTTCTATGCGACTTTGCGTCACATGATCATATGAAATGTTGTGTGTGCGTCGATGGAGCAAAAACACGTGGTCTGTGGTTCCATCACACCAGTTGATGCATTCCTAAGCCTAAATTAGCCGGTAATGCGTGCCTGGTAAAAATAGATAAATAACAAAAACCTCCAATTAAAAAAAACCACCACTGCTACTGAAACTTCGAAGCCAAAGCTTAGAGCCCTGGTTTTCACGCCTGAAAGGAACTCCTTTCTTCGCCACTGTGGTGGATTGGATTATGCATCAGACTGTTGGTGGCGAGGAGTCAGGAATATGCTAGACGACCGATAAGAAGACTCTGGTAGATCTGGATTTTGCAGATGATTTTATGTCTAATGTCATAGAAACTCGAAGACTTGCAAGCGAAAACCAACAAATTGGCTGAAGAAGCAGGGAAAACAGGACTGCAGGTGAACACAGAGAACACGGAGGTGATGAAGATAACCAATCAACAGCTACAACAACCAGCACCAGTCACCACCAACGGGAGAGAGTTAACAGAGGTTACCTCTTTCACTTATCTCGGAAGCATCGTTTCAACTACAGGCGGAACGGATGAAGATGTCAAAGTCAGAATCGAAAAGGCAAGATACACCTTCATCAACCTGAAACCAGTTCGGAAATTTTCTGTACTAACTCAGCATAAGGAACAAGATTCGCATTTTCAACGCAAATGTGAAGTCGGTTCTTCTCTACGGGTCAGGAACTTGCACTGCGTGTCACGAAAAGGATTTCCAACAGCCTGTTGCAGATTTTCATCAACAGCTGCCTTCGCTGGCTGGCTCCATACTGAAGATCAAATGGCTGGCCAGAAAGAATAAGCAACAAGAAACTATGGGAACAAACCAACAGGCAAGAGCCGATCACTCGACAAATATGTAGGAGAAAGTGGAGATGGATCGTTCGGGCATACATTGAGGAGGCTGCCCTAATGACATCGCACACCAGGCCAATGCTCGAGTGGAATCCCGATGGGAAGCGATGAGTAGGTCGTCGGTGTGAGGGTAACATGGAGGAGATCGTGTGAAGAGTAGGAGGAGATGAGAGAGTTTGGTCAATCGTGGACCCAGGTGAAGAGGACGGCAGAAAACAGAACAAAATGGAGATGTTTTGTTGAAGCCCAAATTTTCACTCAAAACGCAGGGCAATAAACAAAAATCATTAAACATGAAAGTAAAATATTTACAGGGAGCGACTAGTGATGAGGTTAAGACCATGGTAGAATAAGAGACTGGACAAACTGTTTTTGTAATACAGAGTGCGGGCGTGTGTTGATGAATCGCCAACGCCTCTGCCATACACAAATGCCCAGACCTGAAGCCCTTTATACCTAATAATAATAATAATAATAATTTCTTTGCCATGGCCAACTACATAATATGTACTAAGTTTTTAAAAACGATATAAGTATAAAACTTGGGCACTGTGGTAGAGTGTAACTCCATTGTGGATAAGATTTTATTTTGATAAATCACACAGTGGTGTTATACAGTAATATTAACTGATGACGTTTCGAGCACAAACTATTGCCACTCATAATCATATCAAGTTACTCACACAATTTCTTTCCTTCATTTATATACATGTGTGGAATCGATTAAATATTGGAATAAAAATCAATATGAGATAATGTACATTCAGAAATAATAGTACGAGTGTTATTGATCAAATAAAATCAGATGGGAAATAAGACGAGTGTTTCTATAGTCATAATAAGTTACTTGTTAGAATGTTTTGATGTGCTTGAATTGAAATAGAATTTTGAGATTATTTATTATCCTCCTGTGATTTGACTGACTGGTGGTAATAATATCTTCCAGATTTCTGGTATTTGTATTGAGTCATTTCTGTTGCATGTATTGGGTGTAGACTACACACTCATTCTATTTCCCATCTAATTTTAATTGATCAATAACACTCGTATTATTTCCACCAGTCAAATCAGAAGAGGATAATAAATAATCTCAAAATTCTATTTCAATTCAAACACATCACAACATTCGAACAAGTAACTTATTATGACTATAGAAACACTCGTCTTATTTCCCATCTAATTGTAATGGATTAATAACACTCGTACTATTATTTCTGAATGTACATTATCTCATATTGAATTTTATTCCAATATCTAATCGATTCCACACATGTATATAAATGAAGGAAAGAATTTGTGTGAGTAACTATCTTAGAAGTTAATCTTTACAAATCTAACTAACTCTTTTAACTTGTTTTTTCTGAGTCATCCTATTATTCTTAGCCATCATGAATTCTACAAATTTCTTGATTACGTAACAACTTGCTACTAACGCTTAAGAATTAACTTATCTTGAATTCCGTGATTAATTTTCACCACTCCTTCAAAACGTAGATATCCCTTGTTACTAACATCTATTAGATATTTTCTATAGTTGGTTTGTAAGGATTAGTTTTGCTTCTTACGAGTTGATCACGGGTTGATATTAGCTAGAGAACTACTGAAAACCACGCAGGGAGTACTGGACAGCTGTTTCATCCTAGTTTGGGAATCGTCGGCAGTGCGCATACACCGCCCTGGGTTCAAACCCAGGATCTTTCGGTTACAGTGACCAGTGAGGTCCAACTAGTCAAGTGTGAGGATGGATTTCCCACCGATGACATTGGCTGGTGCCAGTAGCGCTAAATCATGAATTGGCAGAAGTTAGAATTCATGGGTTGGCCGGCCATTGAATTGGGTACCAGTGCCGTCCAGTACTCCCTGGTTTTCAGTGGTTCTCTAACTGATCAGTATCATTCCGTGATCGACTCGTAAAAATATCTGTTAGTTAATTGAGGTTTTGATGACTTTTAACCTCTTAATTCCCTCACCCCTCCCATAACTAAAACTCACTAAATAAAATCATCACTTGATTGGTAAAATTTTGATGTAAGACACTATATATTAGTGTAGAGCTAGCAAGCCGATGATGAGGAACTAATGGCAAAGGAATGCCTATTTCTTAGCTCAATCTGTTATTTATTTTCTAAATAAAATATTAAATGCACCAAACAAGCAATCGTTTAGTAGGAATCCATATCGAATGGACACAGCTGAATAACTTCAATGACTATTTGCTTTTCGACGAAGTCATCGTCTAGGCTGTACATTCGTGTATTTATATCAATTGGATGGGAGAGTTCCAGAATAATTTCCGGTTATAAGGGTCAAATTAATAAAAATTACAATTAGGAATTAGAATGCCATAATAAACACGGGGACGGATAAAACTCGAACAGAGTAGCATTATAATAACTAAGGAGATTGACATTGTGCAATTAGGGGTTAGAAATGTAGAAATAACAAAATATACAGGATGTTTGGATAAAAAACTCTTATGATGAATAATTGTTTATGCAATCAGGGATTACATATGTAGAAATAGTAAAATGACAAAATAAACAGGAAGAGTGGATATGAAAATATGGTAGTGTAGACAGGGATTAAGAAAACTTAAAATAACATGAATAAACAGGAAGTTTAGATAAGAAAGGCGATGAGATTGTCATTACTAAAAAATTTTTACCTGTTTATGATGACCATGGCAGGGACAGGGGTTGGACGTAATTTTTTTGGATACAAAGCGTGGGTTTGAACTTTTGGATAGCTAGTGCCTCAGCTATGCCCAGATGTCTTGATTTCACTCCCTTTGATAGGTTTGATTGAATCGTGTATATTACTTTGAAGGATTTTTCGAAAGGCGCTGAATGTCCTGAGTTGACCAGTTGTTCTGTCACTGAACTGTATACACGTGTTTGGTCTCCTTTTACTAGCCAGGCTGGGTAGTGTTCGCGCGCGCGTTTTCCAAGTCGGCGCATGGTACGGCCGATGTACTCAGCTCCACAGGAGCAAGTAAACTCGTATATGCACGTTGAGGTGGCCCAATGCGACAGCTTGTCTTTCACGTTCTGGCTGAACAGTTTCTTGCAAGAAAACGTCAATCGTAGGCTCGCGGCGAAGTATGTTTTCTTAAGAGATTTGCAGAGGCGTTTGCGAAAGATTTCTGCTTCAATATCATCTTTGAATTCTAGATTAAGCAGAAGTAGTTTCTTTGGAACAGATTGAACTTGTTTGGAAGTCTTCTTAGATTTGAGATTTTTGTCTATGAACCTGGGTGGAAAAGCGTTTTCCACCAGGGTTTTTCGGAGATTTCGCAGTTCTTCTCCAATGACTTCCTCGCTGCATATCTTCCGAATCCTCGAGGAAAGAGCGTATATCAGGTTCCTCTTTCTGCTTAGGGGCACGAAGCTCTGAAAGTTAATGAATTGTCCATTCCATGTAGGCTTTTTGTATACAATGGCATTCTAATTCCTAATTGTAATTTTTATTAATTTGACCCTTAACCAGAAATTATTCTGGAACTTTTCCATCCATTTTTATATAAATACACGAATGTACGGCCTAGATGATGACTTCGTCGACAAGAAAATTTTCTTTGCTGCAATTGTCTTTTTAATAACTCCTATGACCCAATGTGACTATTTGCTTCATATAATATTAAAGTGTATTTCAAGCCCTCTAATTCTCTAGAGAATGCTTTGGTGAGTGAGTGTCAAAGATATGGTTCTCAAAATGTCACAAAGTAATTGTGACTATAGGATAACTTCTCAGGTTATGATTATGAGCAATAAATTGTGCTCGAAACGTCATCAGTAAACATTACTGTATAACACTGTGAGACTTTATCAAAATAAAATTTACCCATAATGGAATAACATTCTACCACAGTGCACAAGTTTTATTCTTATATAGGATAACTTGTTTGGAATGTGAAGCTTGTTATCCTAGGGAGAGCAATAGACAGGTGAATGTCAGAGTGAATGAACACAGACTGTGCATGAAACGTCCCCACCTAGAAATGAAGTAGAATTAAAAAGTCTGGAAAAAAGATCGGCTATAGCAATATATGCTGTCTATGGACAGAGGACATAAGATTGATTTCGACAATGTCGAAATTCTAGGAAGAGGCTTTCATTCACCTCATAAAGAGAGGCTGATCTCTGAAGCCTTGCACATTTTAACTACATCGAATGCAGTAAATAGGAAGGAGGGGATAGACTTATCACCTATACGGCAAACTCTTATGAAACAAGATAGATGAGAAAACAACAAAACCTCTTTAAACCTCGGTGACCTCTGTAAAATTATTATCATGTTTATCACATGTGAATAGACGTCTTTTCTGTATGACAAATAACAACTCGTAAAAACAGAATTCTCACCGACGACATTGGTTGTTGGTTGCGCTAAACATCACGAATTGGTAGAAGTTAGAATTCATGTTATTATTATTATTTATTATTTAAACGCAGAAAAACTTGGTACAATATGGCACCAAGAAAGATGCGCCACACAATAATAATAAAACAACTTAGATTAAAAGTAAAAATATAGGTAGAAAACGGATAAAGAACTTCATCAGGAAGGAAAACAGTCAAGTTTAACAAGTTCAAACAGCATTCGTTAACTATCATCAGGAAGGGAAGAAAGAAGGAAATTGCAACACGTTCACCATTGATGATAACGATTCTTGGCCATATCCGATAACGTTTCGAGGCATCGATTTGAGCTACCTCGCGGACCCCAACCAGGGAGTCGTGACACACCAACCGATGCTAATCTGGCACAAATATCCTTCATCCCATGACGCCACGTCATGGACTGACCACTCCTCCGCCTTTTCCATCCCGTCCCAGGGCTAGCGAACGGAGACCTGTACGGAAGCCTCTGGGATGACATTCGCAGCACATGTCCAAGCCACCGGAGCCGGTGTTTCCAGATGACGACACTCAATGAATGGTGATCTCCACTGTGTTCAAACACACACCACCGAACCTCAGAATTGCTCACGCGATGATGCCATCGAACGCAAGCAATCCTGAGGAGACAGCGATGATCGAACATGCAGAGTCGCCGCACATCCTCAGCTTGGAGAGGCCAGGTTTCACAGGCGTAGAGGAAGACAGCCCGCACCGAAGCATTGTATACCCGACCTTTGATAGCCAGGTTAACGTCGCGACGGCGCCAGAGGTGGTTCAAGTTGATGTATGCCACCCTAGCTTTCATTAAACGGTTGGAAATCTCATCCGTCACCCCTCCGCCAGCACTCACACAACTACCTAGGTACACAAACTTATCGACAACTTCAAGCGGTTCACCCGCAAGAGTGAGTGCAGGTACAGGCTCCTGCCAATCTTGTAACAGTACTTTGCACTTAGACGGCGCAAAGCACATACCATACTTACAGACACTGATCGCCAACTGATTAAGTGCGATTTGGGCAGCCTGCATGCTATCGCACAGTAAGACGATATCGTCTGCATACTCGAGGTCGAAAAGTCTATCTCCAGGTAGCAGATCTACACCACCTTCACGTCATGGGATGGGCGCTGAATCGGGTCCCAGCGGCTGAATGGTTTACGAGCTTTCGTTGTAACCAGAAAGTCCTGGGTTCGAACCCCGTGTTGTGGATGCGTACTTCAGAAGCAGAATCCCAAACTAGGAAGAAACAGCTGTCCAGAACTCCTAGCTGGTTTATAATGGTCCTCTAACTGATATCAATCTGTGATCAACTCGTAAAACTAACATATACTCACACACACACATACAGACAAATATGCACAATGACATTTTGATACTTATCATTGAAAATATGTGACAACTGTTTATATTTTTCTGTTCGTATAAGTGTCTACCGACAAGTGACATTCCCAAAGGAACTGACTTCAATTTATGTAAAATATTTTTGACTATATATTTTGGTGATGAATAAAATCCGAATAATTCTGTTGCGAAAGAAGCTGTGGTTAGTGGCTTACACAGCGAAACGTTCAGAAAAGTAATCTTGTCTTGATTTTTTCTTAAACACGCTGGGATTTATTTATAATGAATCAATCTGACTCGGTGCTCAAATTATTCCAGGAAGTATTCGTAACATTTAGGGTCTGGAAACTTATAAGAAATCGTTGAGTTTCAATATTCAGCCATGCCTGGATAATTTGTTTTATAATTGCTTTTAATCATGCTTGATGAAATAAATACAAGTGGAAAGTTATGAATAAAGAAGGTGTAGACAGTCGGACAGGATAAATTTTATCGATCATTTACGTGAATTCAAATATTTTTCAACACCGATATCAGCAAGTTGGTTTAGAGGTAAAACGACTCCCCCTCCCGATAGCTTTTGGTGACCTTCGCAAAGTTAAACGCCAGTGGCTTAATGGTCTACGAGCTTAGCCTTTTAAATGGAAGATCCTGGATTTGAACACCTGTGATGGGTGTGTACTGCCTATGATTCGTAAACTAGGATGAATCAGCTGTCCAGTACCCTCGGTTCGCTTCCAGTGGTTCTCTAACTGATGCCATATCAACCTGTGGGCAAACTCGAAAAATAAATCGAATCCTTACAAACCAGCTCTTGGAAAGAAAAGTAACAGAGTTTTTTTCAATTGAATGGAGGATTTCATCATGAGCTGAAATCAGTTAGAGAACCACTGGAAAACCAGGGAGTCCTGAATAGGTGTTTCGTCCTAGTTTGGGACTCTTCAACAAAACAGTTAGTTTAAGCCAGCCAGCCAGTCACACAGAGAGGTGTAGAGTGGCTTCTTGGATGGAGTCCTAGGGATGGTAAAAACCATTGGCAGATTGAGACAGTCGGTTATATGGCTGGCTCAAAATCGTTCTCTAAATGGCTGGAGCATATGCGTTCACTCTTTGTGATTTATAATATCCAATAAAATTCTGTTGTTTTTCCAGATTACTACTCTTTTTGCCTCACATTTCTGTTTTAATATCTCTCTCCCTTTTGAATTTCTCTTTACTCTCTTCTCTTGCTGTGTATGCTGCATGGCGGGAGTGTGACAACAACTCGAACTGCTGCACATCTGTGCAAATTTCCACATTGAAACCAGTCAGTCAAGCGATAAGATTCAGATTTTCAACACTAGTGTTAAGTCGATCAGTTCGTATATACAGATAAGAAAGTTGAGGAGCAGATATCTGGTCAGAAAGTATTAGCAGCAAGAGACTCTGAGTACTAACTAACCTGTCAAGAATCTCTTACTCAGTGAATATGTATATGCAAATATAGGTGAATCGAATAAACACTGAGGAGACCTTGCGGGTGACATAATCTCGTGCTCCAGCCTCTCAAGTGGAACTCAAATAGGAAATGACGAGTTAGGCACATCACCTCGACGGTGACATGGAGGCAGTCGTCAGAGGAGGAAATCGAAGCTTATGCGAAAACATGGAGTCTACTAAAGAGGATTGCAGCGAAAAGTACAAAGTGGAGATATGCAATTGAAGGTCTATGTTCCCTCTGAGAACCCAAGAGAATAATAATAATATGATATGATCAACCCCTCCACCTCCTCCCCCTCTCAAAATAAACAAACTTATTATTGATTCATTTATAAGAATAGAATTTATGCGTTATGAGAATAAAATTTTATCACACTGTGTAAACAATTATCGCTTTTCAGTGTCTGTACATTATAATAATAATAATAATTAAAAACTATGCTATAATGTAGAACTTAATTATTGATTATGATTCTTTATGAACTTGAAATTAATGATTGGTTGTGAATATACTGACGTCTGTTATTCAACATGAAAAATGTGTGAACGTGTGTGTGTGGGTGTGTGTGAGTGATTCTGATCACATTTTGCACTGAATGTTGAATTCAGTCGCATAAATTATAAATTGAGACAATTCAAATATTATTATTATTATAACGTTTCTTTTCTTTTATCTGGTTCAATTACAGCCACTTTCTTTCTAAATACAAAGTGAATTTGTGATCAGCGTTTCCTGATTACGTAACTCATGTTATTATTATTATTGTTCCCTTGGGTTCCTAGTGGAACGTAGGGCTTCAACTGCACGCCTCCACTTGCTTCTGTCTTCTGCTGTACTTTTCACCTGCGTCCATGTTAATCCATACTGTTTCAGTTCCTCATCACACGATCTCCTCCATGTCACCCACACTTGGACGTCCCACTCTCCGCTTCCCTTTCGGGTTCCACTCGAGGGCCTGACGTGCGATGTCACCCAGTGGCCTCCTCAGCGAGTGTCCAATCCATCTCCACTTCTTTCTCCTGCATATTTGTTGACCGATTGGTTCTTGTTTTGTTTCCTCCCATAGTTTCTTGTTGCTGATTCTTTCCGGCCATCTGATGTTCAATATTGAGTGAAGACAGTTGTTGATAAAGATCTGCGACAGGCTGTTGGAAATATTCTTTGTGACCCGCCAAGTTTCTCATCCGTATAGAAGAAGTGACTGACTTGACGTTTGTATTGAAAATCCGAATCATTTTGTTGTTGATGCAGGCTGAGTGACGAAGATTGCCAGATTGGTTTCAGGTTGATGATGAATGTGTTTCTCGCCTTCCCGATTCTCGATTTGACATCCTCGTCCGTTCCTCCTGTGGTTGAGACAATGCTCCCTAGATAAGTGAATGAAGTAACCTCTTTCAAATCCCTCCCGTTGATGGTGATTGGCGCTGGATGTTGCTGCTGTTGACGTAACTCATGGTTAATGAATAATTGTCGTCACATTATTTTCTTTAATAATGTTATTATCGTTTATTATTATTTATTATATTATTTAGACAAAGCAATAAGACGACGTAATTTGTCTGAATCGTGTAATGAATTTGCGCGCACACCACAGACTTCGAACAGCAGGTCAGCTGTGAAGACAAATACTCGCCGAAGACATTGGCTAGCGGTCGCGCTATGTCGTGAATTGGCAGAAGTTAGAATTCATGCACTGGCCATTGGATCGGGTCCCGTTGGCTTAATGTGATCTACGGGCTTGCTCGCCTTGTAACCAGAAGGTCCTGGGTTCGAACCCTAGCGGTGGGTGCGTACTGATGAAGAGTTTCAAACTAGGACGAAACAATTGTCCAGTACTCTATTGGTGGTTTCCCAATGGTTCTGTAACCAATATTAGCTGTTGATGAAATCCTGTAAACTTATGGATGAGCTTGATTTGTTTTCACAATTAGTTGTGTTCTCTGAGCTGGTTGGTCTAATTGCAGAGCTTTCGTCGTCCTTCTGGACAATATCCTTAGCTCAATGCAAGATTTAGCATAAAATGGACTGATTTAAACTCGCAATGAATGAATGATAGAATCACGTCTCGCTAATATATGAACTAAAAATAAAATCAATAGAAATGCCGGCCTACTTCTTATTTCAGAATTTATAGTAACTCAAAATGGTGTAGGTGTTGCCGCATGTCTTACATTCCTTATAATATATGAAGGTAAATGGATTGTAGGTGGTAGATGGTTAAGTTTATTACTCAGTTGATTTAAAATAGCTTTTTCATCCGGCCCGATGATAAGTTTTAAAATCTCTAATATTTTGAGTGTTTAATAAAATGTACGGTTTAATTACAGGTGGGAATCCTTACTTTCATTCCCTCACTTTCCGAGTGGAATACCAGGCTTCAAGATTAAGCTTTGAAGGTTCAGTAGCGATGGTTACTAGCCTCGCGTTCAATTTTCCCTCTTCACCAGTCTTTCTATTGGCAAAACGGGGTTTCGAAGTCAATTGGCTGGGAATCATAACCAATACAGTTACTAAACCACTGACACACATGGGAAACATCGAACGATGGGGATTTTAATTCAATTACAAGGAACATGATGAGGGTTTTAATAATTCAACAATAAGTGTTGCAGGCAGTGAGGTGAAAAGTGCTAGGAAAGACAAAAGACAATTCTATGACACACTGGTGACTGAAGCAGAAGAACAGGGTGGTTGCAGGTAAAATAGACCTCGGGACATTAATTAAATCAAATAACCGGGTCTGTATCCCGGAAGAGATCAACCCAGATAATGAAACCAATAAAAGATATTCAAGCGAACCTGACTACGAAGGAGAAGAAATCAAATAAAACAATGGGCTGATCACTTCCAACGACTCTTGAATCGACCATCACCTGTAACTCGCCCAGAAATACCAGCAACAACACGCAAGGAACTGCCAGTGGACACCAGTCCTCCAACGAAAGCTGAAATGCTGAATGTGATCAAGCTTCTGAAGGTAGCAGAAGGAATTTCCCCCAAAGTAGAGAAAACGGATCCAGAGACTGCCGCAGATGTGCTCACACCATTACTGCAAAAGGTTTGGAAGGAAAGAAAGGCTACCCACTCAGGCTGAAAAAGAAGGGAAACTAAGTCCTGTGCAATAACTGGCGTGGAATAATGCTCTTTTTCACGTCAAGTAAAGCACTAATTCTCATCATTTTATGGAGAATAAAAAATTGTATTCGGTGGAGAACTCAGCCAGCTCCCCAGAACAAGCTGGATTCAGGGAAGGCAAATCATGTGCTGAACAAATTGCAACTCTACGCATCGTATTCATAGAACACACCGTAGAAAGGTAGTCAAACCTGTACTACAGCTACACTGACATCGAAAAGGCTTATATTAGATGAATGGAGCCAACTGGCAGGATGGCCCTCCGTCCTAGATTTCATGTTTGTTGGTGTACTCATCAGCAGCCTGTATCTGCAGTCTTTAGAGAATTTATATAGCCACTGAGATTTGACCCCTATTTCTCATTCACAGACGTTATCACTGAGTTATGTGGACCCACAATAGACCTTCACCTCATGACTGATAAGAACGGGTAATTGATATTTTGTACCGGTGGTATATATTCATCTTCGATAACATTATACACAATCTTGAAGATATACAGGCGAAAACAATCAAGTTCAAAGAAGCGGCAAAGTCAGAAATTCAAATAGACATAAGAAAGACAGAGTTGATGAAGATAACCAACCAAAAACCGGCAACAAAATCCAATCGCTACCAACGGCACAAATGTGGAAAAGGTGACTTCCTTCAGTTATCTAGGAAGTGTGATTTCAACTACAGGAGCCAAAGATGAAGAAAAAACTTTATCAACCTGAAACCAGTTAAAAAAATTTTCCACTCAGCCAGAGTGAAGAATAAGATGTGGATTTACAACACACCCATGTGAAGTCAATCAGTGCTTCAACACGAGTCAGATACCTAGCCCAAACGACATGTTAAACATTTCCAACAGCCAGCTGTAGACTTTTATCAACAGCTGCCTCACTCGCTGGCCTTCTTTTCAAGATCAAATGGCCAGAGAGAATTAGCAACTAGAAACTCTCACAATGAACCAACAGACGAGAACCAACTGTTCAACAGATATCCTGAAGAAAATGTAGACGATTCAGACACAAATCACATGTTAAACCATTACTCATAAGGAGTCTGATTGCTAAGACACAAGTTGAGCATCGTTTTGAAGATGGCATGGATAATATCTTGAGACGAAGAGATGAGAGGTTATGTGCAAACGTGTCGCCAGCCAAAGTGGGCATCAGAGAACAGGAAACAGTGAAGGTGTTCTGTTGAAGCCGTGTGTTCCACTGGGAACCCGATGGAATAATAATAGTGGTATTACACTGAAATGTAAAGTAATAATTACAGATGCATGTCCATCTGTAATTAAATCTCTCTTAACAACATAATTACACCGCCTTTAACCCCTTGCTACTTAAACGAAATTTACATGCAGCCATCTTCCGTCTCATCACACAAAGTCATACATACCTGAAATGAGAAAGGAGAATATAAGCCTCCACTAAAATAGAATGCTGCTAATTTTATTCAGAATAACTCCACTATCATTATCGCACTAATTATTAATATTATTATTACTATTATCATTACTGTTACTATTATTGCTACTACTCAATAATGTTGTCGTGATTAATACTGATTGATCGATACACGTGACAACCACTGCTACTACTACTAACACTACTACTACAACAACGAAAACTGTTGACGAAGAAATGTCGAAAAACAAGAAGCAGCATTTACATAGACGAGAATGAATGAACTGTGTCAATTTCTCTCTTGATCACGTGCATGAAACACATTCAAGCTTTTATTATGGTGAGATTACACACACACACACGTCATCACCATCATCAACATCAGATTGCTTGCATTTTATTCTCTAGAATTCTACACAAAAATATGCATTGTGCAGCCATGTCTAATTCGTGACTGTCTAGTTGAGGACTACACTGAGATAGCTGGGAGAGGGACTATTTCATTGCAAGAGTTAAGTCTGAGTAAAGTAAACACATTACTAGACGTTTTGAGACAGACAAACAATCATGCGTATTCTTAACAAATTTATTTATTATTGTAACTAGTTTTCATTGTACAACACAACTTCAAATCAGTTGAATCCTTACATTTGGAGATTAATTGAGAAGACATGATCAGTGGCTTGAGGATGTGTAGTTGTCAGTGATGTTGGTTTGAGGTGACTGAATTGTCAGAGGGATGGCCTTGAAACCTGAATTTCATGGATTCGATCGCTTGATGGTTATGTGTGAGTTTTGACTAGCAGGTCGGAAATAGGACGAAAGAGCATTTGAATAATTCCCGACTACTGACTCATTGGCTTAATAGATAACGCCTTAAAAAGCGAAAGCTCCATGTCTGATTCCCGGATGACGTATTTAAAAGCCTCACCTAGTTCACTAACCACGGATATGACCGGTAAAGATGAAATGTTGGTTGTGAGACCGGCAAACCCATTCCGTAAAAGCAGCATCAATACTACTGAAACCACAAAGCTTCGAGTCCAATGTTTCCCATTAATTGTAAAATATTAATTGTATGAAATCAAGGCAAAAATTAAGAAAATCAATAATATTGCTATTTATCACTGTGAACATAAATATATCACTTTTATTCTGCCACGAAGCAAACGACAATTATTGAAAAGCCTTCGAAGGAAGTGCAGACGACTACAGATTGGCTACCTTGTCAACCTACCAAAGAAAGGTAATTCACGCTTCGCTTCACAAGAACTGACTGGAGTGGAATAATGCTCTTGTCCACTCACGCAAAGTAAAGTCATCCTGGAGAGAAGAAAACACTCAATGAATGCACAACTCCGCCACTCAACCACCGGAACAAGCTGGATTCAGGAAAAGCAAATCATGTATTGATCACATTGCAACTCTACGCGTCGTGATTATCGAACACATCAAAGAATGGTAGTCAAACCTGAAATTTAACTTCATCGACCAATTTGAAAAGGCCTTCGATAGGTAGCGGTTGACCGAGAAGTGATTTGGAAACTAATTCAAAACTACGGCCTGCAGTACCTAAATGTTTATCACCTTCATCATTCAACAGCTGGCTATGTGACAATGCCACCAACAGTCAAGTGATCCACAACGCAAAATCCACTCAGTGAAGCGTTCAAAGTGATTTCAGGAGTAAGATTGGGCTGGCTGGCTGGCTGCATATAGTTACCCACGATGATATGTCCAATCGTGGTGAACTGACAATCCTAATGTGTACACACACAAAATGATTATATATAAATGCGGTTGTACAGCTAATTGAATGAATTCGCCGTCGAAAACAGACTCTTTGGTGAACTTTTTTGTTCCTGTATTCATATCTGGATGGGTAGTATTCGCGAATTTCCTGGATTATCTCACTTGTTACTTTTACTTATTTAATCCAATATACTTTCGTTACATTTTTGGTTTATCATCTTGTCACGTAAAGTTTTACCTGCCTACTAATCTGATTTTCACATATTGAAAATTGATCTGATGCTTACTAGCGACTGGCTCTATTCAGCCTGTTAACTGACGTTCCAGTGGGAAGCCGTGACCACTAGGGTACAGCAGTTTGAAGTTCAGACAGTAACTCATCGAAGAAGACACTGCAAAGTGGTCGCACTATTTCATGAATTATCACAAGGTTGAATTCATGGGATGGCCATTGGATCGTGTCCCGGTGGCTTAATGGTCTACAAACTAGCTTGCCTTGTAACCAGAGGGTTGTAGGTTCGAACCCCGCAGTGTGGGTGCTTACTGCTAAAGGGTTGCAAACTGGGACGAAACAGCTCTCCAGTACTCCCAGATGGTTTTCCAATGGTTCTCATGATGAAATCCTCCTACTTATCTGACTATTTAAACACCCTCATTCAAGCTTTCTGCCTTCCATAAACGTTTTTGGTTAGTTTCAAATCTCCATAAAATCTGAATTGTTGCATTTAGAATCACCTTAATTAACCAAAATTATTGTTAAAGACAGAAAGTTCTAGCATAACAATCGACAAATATGATTAACACTTATGCCTGAAATTTCCCCATTGTCAGCTATTAGATTGTTATTACTGATATGCTTGAATAACAACTCCTCGTGACAAATCTACACAAATCAAAATGAAAAATCTAAAAACATCGTAGGTCTTAACACTGATTGGATAGAGCACAGATTAGCGTCAAAACTAGCAGTACATGGTTATGCTGTCCTACATAGTAAATCATATTTGATAGGTATCAACCTACACCTGCTGAAGGCATAGTGGAAAAGTTCATGCCAGGAGCCGATATGTTAGTTTTGAAGCATTCTATCGACTTCAAGATATATATTTCATCACAAACTGACATCAGTTATAGAATCAGGGAGTGATTGAAAAAAGACTGTCACTCTAGACTGGTAATTTTTAGTCACACGCATCTATGGTACCATAGGGGATAGAATTAATAGAATTTAGAATTAGTTGTCCACTGGAATTCGTCCTATTGACTTGGACCTCGTAATCTGAAGATTCTGGATAAGAAGAGAGTTGGTAAAGACCTGTTCAGTGCTCGTTGGGTTGTCAGTACTTCTCTGAATGGTGTCGGATCATGATGAGATGTCTTATTGAGAATATCAATGCACATATCATTGTGAAGTGATATCAATTACATACTCATTTGTAACCAAATGGAGCACTGAACAAATGTGTCCTCCCGATTTCTGACTCCCCATTAATTTTTTATTATTATTTTTTATTATTCCCTTGGGTTCCGAGTGTAACATAGGGCTTCAACAAGACATCTACACACTTTGTGCTATTTTCTGTTGTCTTCCTCAACTGGGTCCACTTTCATCTTCTCTATGTTCATTTGTAGTCTTGTCTTCACTGCCAGCCAGGCTCTTCTACCAGTTTGTTGGTTTTCACCTGCCTACAACAGTTTGGCATTGTGTGATACTAGGTAGAAATCATCCATGTGGAAAATCAAGATCTTCTAGAGTCTTTTCATAGGTCAGTCCGACATATTCCTGTCTTCTCACTCCCGGTGCACAGTCTGACGCATAATCCAGTCAGTTCACCACAATTATGCATATCGTTGTGGGTGAAAATATGCAGCCACCCAGCCTGCCAGCCATCCCAGTCTTACTCCTGTAATCACTTCGAACGCTTCATTGCGTGGGTTTTCCGTTGTGGATCACCTGACTGTTGGTGGCATTGTCATATAGTCAGCTATTGAATGATAAAGGTGATAAAGATTAAGGCACTGCACACAGTAGTGCTGAAGTAATTTCAAATCACTTCTCGGTCAACGCTGCATGTTGAAGGCCTCTTCAAACTGGTCGATGAAGTTAGAGTGCAGGTTTGACTACCATTTTATGCTGTGTTCGATGTTCACGATGCTTAGAGTTGTAATGTGATCAACAAACAACTTGTCTTTCGTGAATCCAGCTTGTTTTGGTGGTTGGGTGGCGGAGTTGTGCATCCAATGTGTGTTTTTTATTCTCTCCAGGATGACTTGACTTAGTAGTTTACTTAGTGTGAGTGGACAAGAGTATTATTCCACACCAGTTAGTTCTTGTGGATTGAGGCGTGAATTGCCCATCTTCGATGGGTTGACGAGGTAGCCAGGGTTTCTTCCAATCGGTTAGCACCTTCTCTTCTTTCCAAACTTTTTTCATAATGGCGAGATCATCCTGGCAGAATAAAAGTGATTTGTCTCTGTTCACAATGATGAATAATAATGGTGTTGATTGTTTGTTTGTTGTTGCTTTGATTTCTTATAATTCATTTTCTACGATTAAGGGGAAACATTAGACTCGGGACTTCGTGGTTTCAGCAGTACTGATGCTGCTTTTACGGAGAGGGTTTGCCAGCCACACATCCAAGCTTTCGTCTTCACAATACATCGATCGGGAATCAGACATGCAGCTTTCACGTTTAAAGCCTTATCCACTGGGTCAATGATTCAGTAGTCAGGAATTATTGAAAGACTCTTTCGTCCCATTTCTGTCCTCCTCATCAGAACTTACACATAACCATCTACGGATCGAATCCACAAAGTTCAAGTTACAAGGCCATCCTTCTGACTATTCAGTCACCTCAAACCAACATCACTGACAACTACACATTCTCACACCACTGATCTTGTCGTCTCACTGAATCTCGAAAAGTTAGGATTCAATTGATTTGAAGTTGACTTGTACAATGAAAACTTGTTACAAGAGTAAATAAATTTGTTAAGAATATGCATGATTGATTTCTGTCTCAAAATGTCTAGTAATGTGTTTACTTTACTCAGACTTAACTCTTGCAGTGAAACAATCTCTCTCCCAGCTGTCTCAGTGTAGTACTCAACTAGACAGACACGAATTAGACGGAGGGCTGCAGAATGCATATTTTTGTGTAGAATTCTAGAGAATAAAATGCAAACAATTTGATGTTGATGACGATGATGACGTGTGTGTAAACTCACCATAATGAAAGCTTGAATGTGTGTTATGCACGTGATCAAAAGAGAAATTAACACAGTTGATTCATTCTCGTCTCTAAAAATGCTGCTTCTTCTTTTCGATATTTCTTTGTCAATAGTTTTTGTGGTTGTAATAGTAGTAGTATTAGTAGTAGCAGTGTTTGTCACGTGTATCGATCAATCAGTATTAATCACGACAACATTATTGAGTAGTAGCAATAATAGTAACAGTAATAATAATAGTAATAATTAGTGCGGTAATAATAGTGGAGTTATTCTGAATAAAATTAGAAGTATTCTGTTTTAATGGAGGTTTATATTCTCCTCTCTTTCGTTTTAGGTATGTATGACTTTGTGTTATGATATGGAGCATGGCTGCATGTAAATTTAGTTTAGGCAACAAGGAGTTATAAGCGGTATAATTAGATTGTTAAGAGAGATGTAGTTACATGTGGACATACATCTGTAATTATGACTTTATATTTCAGTGAAATGTCGCTATTGTTACTGCCTTGTGTTCCGAGTGGAACACAGCTCTTCAACAGAACACCTTGACTCCTTCCTGTTCTCTGATGTCCATTTTGGTCAGCTACACGATTGCACATTACCTCTCGTCTCTTCGTCTCACGATATTCTCCATGTCATCTTCAAAACGGTGCTCGACTTGTGTCTTCGCATTCGGACTCAATTTTGAGAAATGGCCTGGCACGCGATTTGTGTCTGAATCATCTACATTTTCTTCAGCATGTCTGTTGAACAATTGATTCTCGTCTGTTGGTTCGTTGTTAGAGTTGCTAGTAGCTAATTCTCGCTAGCCATTTGATCTTCGGAATAAGGCCAGCTAATACAGCTGTTGATAAAAGTCTACAGCCGGCTGTTTTAAATGCTTAACATGTCATCTGGGCTAAGTTTCTGACTCGTGTTGAAGCACCGATTGACTTCACATTGGTTTGCTCTAAATCCAAATCTTGTTCTTCACGCTGGCTGATGTGGAGAGGAGTTTTTAACCGGTTTCAGGTTGATAAAGTTTTATCTCCTGTGGTTGAAATCACACTTCCTAGATAACTGAAGGAAGTCACCTTTTCCACCCTTCTGCCATTGGTAGCGATTGGATTTTGTTGCTGGTTTTTGGTTGGTTATCTTCATCAACACTGTCTTTACTATTTTGCTTTGAATTTCTGACTTTGCCGCTTCTTGAAACTTGAATGTTTCGCCTGTATATATTCAAGACTGTGCATAGTGTTATCGAAGATGAATATATACCAGCAATACACAAAATCAGTGACTCGTTCTTATCAGTCATGAGGAGAAGGTCAATTGTGAGTTTACCTAACTCAGTGATAACGTCTGTGATTGGGAAATGAAGGTTGAATCTCAGAGGAGATATAAATTCTCTCAAGCGTGCAGATACGACCTGCTGATGAGTACACCAACGAAAATGAAACCTAGGACGGTGGGTCATCCTAACAATTTGCTTCGACCATCTAATATAAGCCTTTTCAAATTGGTCGATGAAGTTAAGTTGGAGGTTTTACTGCCATTCTATAGTGTATTTGATGATTACGGCACATGATTTGCCTTTCTTGAAACCAGCTTGTTCTGGTGTGTGGATGGAGGAGTTCTGATCCATTGCGTGTGTTATTCTCTCCAGGATGACTTGACTTATTGTTTTATTTTTCATAAGTGTACAATAGCATTATTCCACTCCAGTTGGTTCTTGTGAAGTGAGGCGTGAATCACCCTTCTTTGGTAGGTTGACAAGGTATCCATCCCTTCTTCCATTTAGTAGGCAGCTTTGATTCATTGAAAGCATTTTCAATAATGACGTGTGCATATCTGCCAGTGTCTCTGAGTCTATTTTCAGTGATTCAGGAGGAATTATGATTGGCCCTGCTGCCTTCCCGACTGACGTTGAGTATCTTAATCGCACTGAGGATTTATGCTTTCTCTGGAGGATTGGCGTCCACTGACAGGCAGGTCTGTGCGTCCTGTTGGTGGTATTTCTGAGCGAGTTGCAAGTGACAGTCCACTCAAGAATCCTTTGAAGTGATCAGTCCAGTGTTTCATTTATATCTACTCCATTGTTAATTAGTTTACCTTGAATATCTTTTATTGGTTTCATCAACTGGGTTGATGTCTTCTGGGATAGAGACCTAGTTATCTGATTTAATCAATATCCCGAGGTCTCTTTTACCTTCGCTGCTTCATTTGCTATCCTGTGTGTCGTAGAATTGTATTTTTTTCTTTCCTAACTCTTTTCTCCTCACTACATACCATACTAATTGTCAAATTATCAAAACATTTAACATGTTTATTTAACTGAATCAAAATCCCTGTCGTTTAATGTTTTCCATATGTGTCAGTGCTTTATTAGCAGAAAATCGACAACCACTTATGCTGTATTGGTTTTGATTCCCAGCCAGTTCACTTTCCAACCCTTTTTTGCCGATAGAAAGACTGGTGAAGAGGGAAAATTTGAACGCGAGGCTAGTAACCATCGCTACTGAAGCCTCAGAGCTTAATCTTGAAGCCCGATATTTCACTTGGAAAGTGAGGGAACAAAAGAAAGGATTCCCACCTGTAATTAAACCGTACATTTCATTAAACACTCAAAATATTAGAGATTTTAAACTCATCATCGGGTTGGATAAAAAAGCTGTTTTAAATCAGCTGAGTAATAAACTTAAACGTGTACCACCTACAAACCATTTACCTTCATATATTATAAGGAATGTGTAACATGGCGGCACACCTACACCATTTTGAGTTACTATAAATTCTGAAATAAGTAGTAGGCCGGCATTTCTATTGATTTTATTTTTACTTCATATATTAGCGATTAACAAGACGAGTAAATGGATAGCTACGCTTTATATTCACTACAGTTTTAAAAAAAAGTCGTCGCAATTCATTGTAAAGTTTCAGTGATACACTGAGAGAATATAAGATTTTGCAATTAATAGTGTTCTCTGAGCTGGTTGGTTTAGTTGCGCAGCTTTCTTCGTCCTTCTGGACAACATCTGCAGCGCCATATTTAGCACAAGTTGAAATGATTTAAATTTCTTCATAAGTGATATAATTGCGTCTCCTGGTAACCATCTTTACATATGTATTGACCATTTTATATTGACTTGGATTTTAAACTTTCTCATCACCTGATTTACTTTTCATTAGTTGGTATATTTCGTCTATATTAACGTGCTTGTTAATTGCATTTTCGTTTGAGTACCAGGCTTCTAGGAATTCCCTGACTGCACTTTTGGTGTTTCCTCTGTCTAAGATTTCGACATTATCCCAATCAAATTGATGACCATAATTGTCTATATGCATTGATATGAAAGAATATATATTATGTCTTTTTACAGACAATTTGTGCTCTTGGATTCTGATTTGAAGGGGACACCCACTTTGACCACCGATGTAATGTCTATTATTGTTCATACAATTTATTTTGTAAACGGTATTAATTTTATCCCCTTTTCCTGTTGGATCTTTCGGTTTGCATAATACCGAATTAAGCGATTTTACTGGCTTCTGTGTTATATTTATTTCAAACGGTTTCAGTATTCTAGCTGTTATTTCAGAGATATTTTACATGTATGGTAGAACGAATTTTCTTGTGGTCTTTGATGATGGTTCTTTGTTGGTGTTTTGATTCAACTTTAGACACTTTTTGATGAAATTTTGTGGATAATCATTCTTTTTGAAGACCGTTTGTAGGTACTTTGCTTCCATTCTTTTCAACTCTGGAGTGCTACAGTGTGTGCTTGAACTCTTTTAAACAATGTCTGCACACAGTTCCGTTTGCCAGTAATTGGATTATTGCTAGTATAGTTGAGTATTTGATCTGTGTGTGTTGATTTTCTATACACTTGTGTTTCTAAATCTCCTGTGTTGGTTCTCCTGATTAAGACATTTAAAAATGAGATTTGGTTATCCAATTCTTCTTCTCTTGTGAATTTGAAGTGTCTTCAAATATGTTGTTTATTAATTTATGAGTATATTCTAAATCATTTCTCTTAATTATTACAAATGAATCATCAACTTAACGTATCCAGATTTCCGATTTAATTATAGGTAGAGCTATTAATTGTAATCTTTGCATAACGGCTTTAGCTATAAGATTTTAACTATTGGAAAATATCTTCACATAAAGATGCTGTGGTGAGAGCTGTCCGCTAGCCGAAATTGGTAGACACATCAATTTACGTCAATGTTTACATCCCTAATCGTGACCATGATAGATAAAACAATAACAAGGCCTAACCTTGAGGAACTCAACAGCCAATCACAGGAGACTTTGCGTGGGTGGATATGATTAGCAGATATATCATCGAACTGTCTAAGAAACGGCAACAAAGAGATGACAGAATAACCTTCAGCAGGAAAACAACCAATCAGAAGACTCTGTTTCTCTGCTAATAATAACGAATAATGACAATGTACATAAAAATCTATAAATATCTGTTAATTTTTTCACTAAATGACCTGCTGCCAGGCCCTTGTCTTCTGTCGTTACAATGTGACAGAAAAGAAAATCATGAACTTTGATAGGTTATATTGATGTACATTTTTATTACAAGATTGAAACAGTTTGCAAATGCTAGTTCATTGTGGAGAACAAACTGTCGTCATAAATTCTGGAGGTGATAATGAGGATTTCTTAAAACTGATTCCCTAGTAAGAAAACGTACAGACTGGAAGGACTGTGTCAATTCAGAATATTGTCTGTCCACTGCCAAGGTCATACAACCATGAGTTGTCTGTCAACTTAAGGCTATTTTGATGAAATAGTCTCATCTGCGAACATACTGAAAACGTTGATCATTAGGAAAACGATCAATACCTTTAATTGAAACGCGAAATATTTCATTTTAGACTTGAAATCACCATGTCCTTGGAAAAAAATCCTTTCTTTCAGTACTCCAAGAGCATTTCCAAAAGGATCAAGTTAAACTATAATGATACGGGATTGATAACCCATCGGAGTCGGTGGATAACGAGATCTGACATTATTGTAGCTTCACTATGAACGCTAGTCACGAAATGAGGTGCAAATTCCATCCGGATCTCATTTTTAAGCGTAGTTCAGATGACGAGGTGATACCATATTTTCAGAAATGTTCTTTTGGTGCTTTCGTTTACACCCAGTGGTGTTCAGAAACAGCTGATGCACATGAATTGAGGTGTACACAGTGTTGGAAACGAATCAGTGTTTCGGAATGGTAAATCACACACTCTGTTTATTCCTTTCTAGAGGCTTCCTATTCCAAATCGAAGCTGGCATTGACAAATATCCCTTTTATTTGCTATTAATGGGTAATGAAGAGTGGACAGAGATAATTGACTGCACAGATGGAGAATTTGTTAGTATCTACTGTGCGGTGGTCCCACTATTTCAGAGATATAACATTTTTATATTGATAAAACCGTCTTGATAAGGAAGAAATATAATCATGGTCACCACAGAAGGAATAACATTTAGGTTTTCGTAATTTACAACACAAAACACTTCAGAAAGGAATTGTGAAAGTAATTCCCAGGATCTTCTATTTGTTGCACAAAGGTTAGTCATTCCTGGAACTACTGTTCATACAGAAGAATGGGCCCGATACTTTATTTTTATAGTTTTTGTGACTGGTTGCCTCAAGTTCACTTGTGCTTTCTAATCCCACAGATTTCCATACTTTTACCTTATCTCAAAAGGATTTATTAAATGATTTATTTTGAATATCATCCTAAAAGTTTGATACCTCAGAAAAAATTGTGAAATCTGTCATTCAGCTGTTTACATTTTTTATAAGTGATGAAACATATATTTTTAATATTGACTTATCCACACTTCTGACTCATTCTAACGAGATTGCCACAGACAGTATGTTCTACTGATTGACTATTTAAGTAGCCTAAAACTTTGCACTAAAAAATTGCGCAAGCAATACCAAAAGCATTGTGAACAATCTTAAGAGTTTCATCAACAAATGCCTCAGTCCTTCCTTTTGTACAGATTGAATTCTATCAGTCAGGTTTGCAATGTGACCACCATGACACTAGGTAGCTTGCCATCACGGTGGACATTGATTTGGTGATATTAGGTAGTTGGAAGCAGTCAGCCACAGGAAGCCTTGGACCTAGGTTTCGTGCTAGTTGGCCACATTACAAACCTGGCTGATAGAATTCAGTCTGCACCAAAGAAAGGACTAGACACGTCACACTAGCTACTAGTGTCCAATCAAAGTATTCATTACAGTCCTGCAGGAGGTCAGTCGCGAGCCTGAACAGCTCAGTGGTAACGTCTCTGACTGCAGCACTGGGTGACGCGGGTTCGAATCTCAGAAGGGACATCAGTTCCTTCAAGGTTGCAGATACGCCTTGCTGATGAGTGCCAACTAGCACGAAACCTAGGTCCAAGGCTTCCTGCCGATTGCCTCCAACCATCTAATACCAACAATTCACAGTGCACCGCAATGGCGAGCCACCTAGCATGGTGGCCACATTGCAAACATGACTGATAGAATTCAGTCTGCACCGAAGATAGGACTAGACCCATTACACTAGTTACTAGTGTTCAATCAAAAATATCCAACACAGTCCTACAGGAGGTCAGTCGCGAGCCTGAACAGCTCAGTGGTAACGTCTCTGACTGCAGCACTGGGTGACGCGGGTTCGAATCTCAGAAGGGACATCAGTTCCTTCAAGGTTGCAGATACGCCTTGCTGATGAGTGCCAACTAGCACGAAACCTAGGTCCAAGGCTTCCTGCCGATTGCCTCCAACCATCTAATACCAACAATTCACAGTGCACCGCAATGGCGAGCCACCTAGCATGGTGGCCACATTGCAAACATGACTGATAGAATTCAGTCTGCACCGAAGATAGGACTAGACCCATTACACTAGTAACTAGTGTTCAATCAAAAATATCCAACACAGTCCTACAGGAGGTCAGTCGCGAGCCTGAACAGCTCAGTGGTAACGTCTCTGACTGCAGCACTGGGTGACGCGGGTTCGAATCTCAGAAGGGACATGAGTTCCTTCAAAGCGGTTGCAGGTATGCTTTGCTGACTGGTGAGTGCCAATTAGCACGAAACCTAGGTCGTGTTCAAGGCTTCCTGCCGATTGCCTCCAACCATCCGATATGTATATTATGACTGCGTGTACTTATTGATTGATTTTTGTTTAAAAATGAACTCTGTGAAGGTATGTTAAAATTGTTTCTGTAGATATACTTAATAATGACTTCGTCCTGTAAGCAGCGGATAAGTAGGCAACGAAATTAGCAGTGATGGTACCATTTTATTCTGCAAACTCCACTGTTGTTCTCGCTTCATTCAAATTCATTAAGGTGAATAAATGTATGACATATGCAATAGGAAATGGCGATAGACTGGTTGCAGGTGAGCATTATTGGGCGCTACGCAGAACCTCGAAATGATCCTGAATGGGAAAGGATAATTTGAATGTCATTTTGAGAGTGGTAGGGAAGAAATCATGTGCAGAGGAGATAAGGGCATACGGATAATCATCAGTTCAACTAAAGAGGACAGCAAAAAATAGAAAAAACTGGAGATGTGTTGTTGTTCCACTCGAAAGCTAAGGGAATAATATTGTAGGTAATAGCGAAAATTAAGATGTTTAACAAATGCCTATCCTAAAAGTAGAGTCTAGGTTGTAAATTAAAAGATAATTCCATGACTAAACCCAGTTAATTAATACTGTACTGTATTCTGTCATCATATTCTCAAGCTACGCATTCAGATCCAAAAATAGTCTTTTTAAGTGAACAGGTCAGAAGATATAACAACAGAACCTTGATGAGTTTTATCTACAAAAAAACGCATGTATAATGGACAACTTATGAAATTCTACAGTTGGGCATCCACAAGTACTAACGAACAGATCATTCATTGAGAAAATCAATAGATATTTATAGATTTTTACATACATTTTTGTTAGTGGAGAAGCAACCTCTTTTGATTGGTTGTTTTCTTGCTGAAGGTTATTCTGCCATCTCTTTGCGGCCGTCTCTCAGAAAGTTAAGCCATATATCTGCGAATCATATTTGCACACGTTAAGTCTACTCTGATTGGTTGTTGAGTTCCTCAAAGTTAGGCCTTGTTTTTTTTTCTCATGACCCCCGATTCGGGACGTAACACTGACGTAAATTACTGTCCACAATTTTCGGCTTGCAGCTAGCTCTCACTACAATACTACTACTACTACTAATACTGGAAAAAGCTTTAATGCGAAGAATTTGCAATTTTCAAGTACTCGTACTGCAGGGAATTTTGTTTGATTGATTGGAGAATTTCATCAAAAGCTTACATCATTTAAAGAACCATTGGAAAGACAGTCAGTAAGCACTAGAAAGCTGTTTTGCCAGCTTATTTTGGGACTCTGCTTCCGCAGTACACACTCACACTGCGGGGTTTGAAACCACCATATATATGGCAAAAACTGTCTTGTATTTGAATAAAGCAGAATAGCAGTGTGGTTTACCCCGTTAGCTTCTCATCAACTCCGCCGCTTACAGACTAAATAAATTATGACGTTTATGTAAGAGAAGTTTTAACATACTTGCATATTTTTCGTGATGTCATTTGATAGAAGGTTCAGCAATTAGTGAACAGTGCTCAGAAAGTCACACTTATATAGTTTTTACACAGGCATTTCAAGTTTAAACAAAATAAATGTATCCATACAATGGTAAAGGAGTTATGTAATAGGGATGAGAGATACTTAAGATGAGGAGTGACTAATAAACTAGATAACAAGGTACTGAGTTTACCTCAAGAAAACTACACTATATGCAAGAGTGGGTGATGTTAAAGCCAAAGATTATGCAACCAAATGAAAGAGAGAGTAAAGAAATTCAGTTACCAGTCAGGGCAAAGAAAGACTAACGATAACTGCCTCTTTCTGAACACATAAATCTGGCTTCAAGCGTTTGATGGAAATTCCTTCGTCTAACTTGAGAAGAATCGAACTCTTGATAATTTTAAAGGATTTTGTGATTTCCACCTCATGACTCGTATCGAGGAGGTATCTGGTAATAGCTACTTTCATAACGAATATTTAGCTTTGATATAACATTCAGGAATACAGCAATATTCGTTTAATGACGATGTCTTTGGTACTGTCTGTTGGTCATGGTCAATTCCTGGAGTTGGCATAACTCTAAGACTTTGTTTACAAACATCTTCCATATCTTCCCGTCCATACTGATCTGGCATAATTCTTCCTACAAGTGTCTGATGTAGATTCGATGTACAAGGATTCAGTGATCAACCTTTCTCTCCAGATATGTTGCTATTTATAAATCCGGTTTTGTCCCACTCCATCTGTCATAGAACTGTCTGGTAACACGACGATTCCAAATTGATCGATTTTGTTTCCTCTCAATCTCTCATTTTTAAGCGTCAATAATTCTACACTTGGCTAAATTCGTCTCCTCAAATAACTCAACAAAATAATATCAGAATATTTGAGAACCATTCATTTTCATATATCAGTTTTGTCAGTCACTTAGTACGAATACCAACGCAGATAGTATGAAGTGTAAGCTACTCATACAAATATTATTATTATTACTGTTTCCTTTAATTCCTAGAGGAACATACGGCTTCAGCCGTGCGTCTCCACTGCTTTCGGTTCTCTGCTAGAGTCTTCACCTGGCTCCAAGTCTGCCCACACGCTTTCATCTCCTCTTCACATGACCTCCTCCAAGTCACCCTCGCACTGACGACCAACTAGCCGCTTCCCTTTCGGGTTCCACTCCAGTAATGATTTGTCTAGTGATGTCACTTGATGGTTTGTTTTCTCAGAGTATGGCCAGCCAATCCATCTCCATTTCTTCCTGCCTATTTGTTTCACAATCGGTTCCTGCTGTGTTGGTTCGCTCCCAGAGATCCAACCCTGTTGCTGATCTTTTCTGGCCGGCCATCTGATCTTGATTATTGAGCGAAGACAGCTAGCTGTTGATGAAGGTCTTTAGTTTGTTTGAGATGCTCTTTATGACGCGCCAAGTCTCTGATCTGTATAGCAGCACTGACTTCATATTTATGCCAAGGTAGACCACATGCTCAAATCTGTTACACAACTGACTGGAAGATAGGGTCCATTGTCAGACTGCCAAAGAAGGGCAGTTTAAGTCTCTGTATGGACTTGTGCTAAATCGTGCTTCTCCCTTTCACGCCTAACAAAATATTGAGTCACTTTATCCTGGAGAGAGTAGAAGATGCAATGGATGCGGAAGTCCGCCCCCCCTCCCAACAGAACAAGCTGGATTTGGCAAAAGCAAGTCATGTGCAGATCGAATTGCAACTCCACGCTTCATCACCAAACAGAGCAAAGAATGGTGGTCAAATCTGTACCTCAATTTTATCGACTTTGCGAAAGGCCTTCAACAGCGTTGATCATGTAGTAATTTGGAAACTACTGTCATACTATGAAGTGGCTGAAATCTCTAACAACCTTATTCAAAACAGTTAATTAGCTATATAACAATGCCACGTGCTGGGTGATTCTTTGAAATCAAGACAAGGTTAAGACAAGACTGCCTTCTATCATCAATGACATTCCTAATTGTAGTGTACTAGGTTATACGGAAGGTTGCACGTGGAAGCGGGAAGAAAGGAATACGCGGCACCCATAAAAGTATCCTAGAAGATCTAAATTTCGCAGATGATTTATGTTGAATATCACACAAACTCAAAAACCAACAAGTCGGCAGACGAAGCAAGAAAGACACGAGTTCCAGTGAACATAGAGAAGGCGGTAACGAAGACAACCACCATCATCGCCAACAACAACAACCAATACCAATCACTATCAGTGGAAGAAGCTTGAAAGAGGTCGCTTCCTTCACTTCCTTCACATAGGCAACATCGTTCCAACGACAGGATGTTGCACCAACAAGGATGTGAAAACCGGAATCGTAAAGTCAAGGTAGATTTTCATCACTCTGAAATCAGAAGGGAGAACTCTGCTACACTCAGGATAAAGTACATCATTCAGATTTCCAACTCAGTCAGTCAGTCAGTTCTTCCACATGGGTCAGAAACTTGACTCACGCATCAAGAAAAGCATCTGCACCAGTCTACTGCCCCTTTTCATCAACAGCTGCCCACTTCGCTGGCTCTATACTGAAGATCAAATGGCTGGCCGGCCAGAAAGAATTGTCAACGAGCAACATTTGGAACGAACCAGCAGGCGAGAAGCAATTGCTCAAGAGATATACTGAAGAAATTCTTTCAGACAGAACAATATTACTTCAGATTATGTATTATAGTATATTATATTACTTGACGATTCTACGCAAGGAGTAATCACCCTGCAAGGAAATATGCTGAAAGTTCTGTATTGTGTATAAATGCATTGTTCAGAATAAAACTAGTATTCAATTATTGGTTTGTAGGGATTTGATTGATTGGTTACAGGATTTCACCATGAGATGACATAGGGTAGAGCACCATTGGAAAACCACCACTGGAGTGCTGGACAGCTGTTTCGTCTGCCTAATTTGAGACTCTTCACAGTACGCACCCACACTGCTGGGTTTGAACCCAGGATCTTCCGAGTACAAGGTGAGTTGGCTCGTAGATTATTAGGCCACTGGGACACAACTCAACGGCTCATCAATTCCAATCGATGTCAGCTTATGATGAAATCCTGTGCGTCTGTGGCAAAGTGGTTAGGACTCTCGCCGACCATGCGCATGGTCCGGGGTTCGATCCCCTGCCGACGCACACCCGATATCTATGGTCGGCCTGCGAAATTTGGGCTACCGATATCCATGCTGAAAATGCCATACTTGTACTGAAAATACGGTGTGGCGTCAAGCTGTAATCAAAAAATAAAAAAATAAAAGCCAACCGATTAAATCCCTACAAACCAATAACTGAATATCAATGAGATGGTCACTAGTGAATGATCCTATTCAGGTAGATAGTTATTTGAAATTCTGGCGAGAAGTCATGACCAGTAGGGTGCAGCATGTTGGGTGTGAGGACAAATACTCGTAGCGGTAGCGCTATGTCGTGAATTGGCGGAAGTTAGAATTCATGCACTGGCCATTGGATCGGGTCCCAGTGGCTTAATGATCTACGAACTAGCCCACCTTGTAACCAGAAGGTCCTGGGTTCGAATCCCGGTGGGTGCGTACTGCTGGAGAGTCCCAAACTAGGATGAAAACGCTGTCTAGTAGTCCCTGCAAGTTTTCCAATGGTTCTATAACCAATGTCAGCTCATGATGAAATCCTATAACTAAAACTAGTATTATTATCAGTCAATTAGTGTTAATACTGTTATTATTAGTATCATCATTATCGGTCATCCTCTGAATTCCGAGGGTTAGAAAGTTAAACCATTTCAGTATAAAATTGAAAAATGAAGATCACAGTGCCGATGATCTTAAGCTGTTCGTGCCTTTTTGTTCTTAGTCATCCATCTATTTCATTCTATGACGCTTATTTTATTTCAAGGCTTTAAAACACTAAGTCTCAACTTACAGATGACTTCCAAAGACAAAGATATATAAGACATAAGAAATTTGATAGTATGTGTATGAATGTATTATTATTATTGTTCCCTTGGGTTCCTAGTGGAACATAGGGCTTCAACTGCACGCCTCCACTTGTTTCTCTCTTCTGCTGTACTTTTCACCTGCATCCATGTTAGTCCATACTGTTTCAACTCCTCTTCACACGATCCCCTCCATGTCACCCTGGGACGTCCAACTTGTCGCTTCTCTTTCACCTTCCACTCGAGCGACGGCCTGACAAGCGATGTCACCCAACGGCCTCCTCAGCGAGTGTCCAATCCATCTCCACTTTCTCCTGCATAATTGTTGTTGGGCGATTGGTTCTTGTTTTGTTTGTTCCCATAGTTTCTTGTAGGTGATTCTGTCCAGCCATCTGATCTCCAGTAAAGAGCGAAGACAGTTGTTGATAAAGGTCTGCAACAGGCTGTTGGAAATATTCTTTGTGACCCGCCGCCAAGTTTCTGATCCGTATAGAAGAACTGACTGACTTGACGTTTGTATTGAAAATCCGAATTTTGTTGTTGATTTTGAGTGACAACGATTTCCAGATTGGTTTCAGGTTGATGAATGTGTTTCTCGCCTTCCCGATTCTCGATTTGACATCCTCGTCCGTTCCTCCTGTAGTTGAGACAATGCTCCCTAGATAAGCGAATGAAGTAACCTCTTTCAAATCCCTCCCGTTGATGGTGATTGGCGCTGGATGTTGCTGCTGTTGTTGTTGTTAGTTGGTTATTTTCATAACCTCCGTCTTGTCTATGTTCACCTGGAGTCCTGTCTTCACCGGCTGCTTCTTCGACCAGTTTGTCGGTTTTCGCTTGTAAGTCTTCGATTTTGTGTGACATCAAAGATAGATCATCCGCGAAATCCAGGTCTTCTGGGTTCTTCACGTTGGTTCAGGATATCCCTGTCTTCTCGTTTCCCATTGTCTGATGCATTATCCAGTCCACCACAATTAGGAATATGATTGGTGATAATAAGCACCGTTGTCTGACTCCTGTGTTTACTCCAAAAGCCTCACTGAGTTTTTCGTTGTGGATCACTTGATATGTGCCGTTGTCGTACAGCTGTTGAATAAGGTTGATGAATATTTGGGATACGCCGTAGTACTCGAGTGGTTTCCAAATTCCTTCGCGGTCAACGCTGTCGAAGCCTTTCTCAAAGTCTATGAAGGAAGTTGAGGTAGAGGTTTGATTGTCATTCCATGCTTTGTTCGATGATGATGCGTAGAGTTGCAATTCGGTCAGAACATGATTTGCCTTTCCTGAATCCAGCTTGTTCTGGTCGGAATTCCGCAACCAGTGCGTCCTTTATTCTCTCCTGGTGTATGTATGGGATTCTTAAGTGGTTCAACTTAATTCCACTTCTGTTTACCAATTATTCATCAGGAAGTGGTAGACAGGTGTTTCTCCTTAGTCTGCGTCTCACAGGTGGGTGGTTACAGGATAAATTCGCCTGCAGTTCTATAGAGAAGTCGTGAGCGGTCAAATCCATCAAATCGGATGTCAGGATACATCCTCACTGGTGAGATTGCCTGGCGGTCTAGTTAAAAGTAGTGAACCAACACAACCAGTTATGTTGGCTGTTGCTTTAGGAACTTAAGGTTTCTTGCTCAAGAACACCCAACCGTGTGGTTCAGTAAACGTGTTGGGAAAACCATCAATATTTCTGTATTAGATCAACTTGTCCACAAAGCGAACTGCTGAGGAGTGTTTCTCTGTTTACGATTAGAGGTATTGAATAAATTACCAAAGGCCATTGCAACTTGCTACAGTCAACCAGAGCTCTGAGTCACTCAGGAAACAGGTCCAACTAGCCAACAGTGCTAGTGTCACCTGCTCTCCAACCTATAAATTCACAATTTCTATGTTCCTTCCTTTAATTCATCTAATATTCAAGTATTGGTTTGTAGGGATTTGATTGATTGGTTGGAGGATTTAATCATGAGCTGACATAGATGAGAGAACCATTGAAAACTAGCACTAGAGTACTGCATAGCTGTTTCGTCCTAGTTTAGGACTCTTCACGGTACACACCCACTACCAGGATTCGAATCTAGGATTTTCTGGGTACAAGGAAAGTGAGCTTGTGGACCATTAATCCACTGTGAGCCATGCTATGAATTCCAACTTCTGCCAATTCACGCTGTAGCGCGACCGCTAGTCATCGTCTTCAACCATTGGATCGGGTCCCAATGGCTTAATGGTGTACGAGCTTGCTTACCTTGCAACCAGAAAGTTCTGCGTTTGAACTTTACTCTGGTGTGGATGGGTACTGCTGAAGCAGAGTCCTAAACTAGGCTGATGAAACAGCTGGCTGTCCAGTACTCCCTATGGATGGTTTTCCAATAGTTCTTTAACCAATGCCAGCTCATGATGAAATCCTGTAACTTATCTGATATTCATTCAATTTAATATTATATTAATGCATATGATGTGTCTCTCTCTCGCCCGCTGATACATTGGAGATGTAATCAGTAAATACTACTTATTCAGTGTAATTTAAAACAATACTGATGTTGATGATGCAGCCGAAATTCTCAGAAACCGACTTTCTAAATGTCTGAAGAAGACATTTCCAACAGCCACTCTACGTATCACATTCTCCTGCTGACAGTTAATCCAGTCTAACGCTAAGGACAAGATACCGTTTTTGGCCACTTCAGTGTGTATTTATCAATTTACTTGCTCGTGTGGAGCAAAGTATATCGGCCGTACGCAACGTCAAGTCCACAAACGTATTCTGGAACACTGTCCAGCTTGGTTAGCTAGCTAGAGAAGAAAAGAAGAATAGCAACAGCTCGATCCTCGAACACCTTGTCATCTCTGGACATCGAGCACTCCCCCCATGAATGCTTCACAGTGTAACACAGAGTCCCTCAATATCGTACAAAGGGACTTTGGATACGCCATCTGTACATAGCTGAAGCATTAGCTATTCGAGATCTGAAACCGGACCTCTGCATCCAAAAGTGATACATACATTCTCTTGCCCTACCATGGCCAGAGTAAAGTTCTTACCACAATTTCGCTTCTTTCCTTTATTATGTAAGTTCACTATTATTATTATTTTATTTTATTAATACTTTTATTATCATTATTATTCCCATTATCCACATTTTATTAACACTCTGTTACTGTTTATTAATAACATGGCTTTTTCATACAGATTTTATATAAAAACACTCTATCATCTTTCCACTAGTTCCTGCCCATCCTACACGAGCTTATTAGTCATTAGTCATTATCTCACACTTATTACGTCATGCCAACTTCTGTCTCCTTTCTAACTTACAATTAGTCATCCCTTCTTACACCTTACATTATGTAATACAATTTTTCAAGGACAAAATTTACCAGTATCTGATTGGTCTAAAGATTTCCTTGTTAATTACAATTACGATTGTACAGCTCATGAAAATGAATCGTTGAAAAGAAAATTTTCTTCGCTGTTTGTGCCTTTTTCATATTGATGTTTAATTGAATTTTAGATTTTCCCGTCGATTGATTGGACCGAAGTGCTCGGTCTCATGTTAAACATGTCGGCTTCTTGTGCAAATGCTTTGACGATGTCTCGGCATGTGATTAGGATTTTTTGAGTCTTGGATGGTGACTAGCAGTGGAATCCAGGACAACGTGCATTTCGTCCTATTTGGGACTCGGTGGGAACATCACCACTCACTGTGGAAATCAGGTACATCCAGGTGATGATGAGTCCCAAATAGGTCGAAACGCGCATTGTCCAGGATTCCAATGCTAGTCACCTTCCATCCATTAAATACTAATGTTGGTGATAAAAATATTTCTCTGATTATTATGATAATATAATAATTGTTTAACATGATGACGAATTTATCGAAATTATGAGTATTCTTTCTTCATTAATCAGTCTTTGAAATTCTCAGTGGCTATCCTCAACGACTGGGTAAGCTGATTCCTGCCCAAGTCCCTGAATGATCAATTAGCTTGATACCGTAAACTGAAGGACGTAGTTTCAATCCTGTACTAATAGGAGTGTGACACTGTAGTGCTGAAGAGTCCCAAATAAGGACGAAACACCAGTCCAGTACCCCCTGGTTCTCAATATTTTTCTAAATCACATCAATCTATGGTCAAACTTCAAGTAAACTGAGTTCCTACAAACTAACTCTTGGAAAAAATTAAACGACTTGTTACTTTTTTTTAAAAAAGCCGCCATTTTTATTTCAAATTATTTAATTAAGGATAAATTTTGTGTTAAAGAAGAATCAAATGATCAATCAAGAGAAGCGTTTATTGATCTTTGGTTACCAAGTTGATGAAAGAGAGAGAGAGAAAGAAATTATAAATTTGTGAAGAAAAACTGTAGGAAATCCATCGCAGCTCATTCAAATTACCCGCCAATTGAATCAATGTATCAATTTAAACAAAATTATCACTTGACTTATTACGATCATAATCTTTTTGCTCCATGTTCGTCTTTTCATCCTTTTGTAATAAATCTTGTTTACTTTCTCTTTCCAGTTGAGCTTTTTGATAATTAACAAACATATGCCACCATTGATTTAAAATCTCCGCAGTGATTACATCACCAGCATTACTGCGGATCATACGTAATATAAAGAAACCATCACTTTTAACAAATTCTTTGATAAAATTTTCAATACGTGGATCATCTACACCGACATTACATCCATTACAAGTTAAACTATGATTTTGATAGTTATCTAATAATTGTGAATGTATTGACACAATCAGATAATTACGAATATAGGCCGTCTGACGATTTTGTAGTGTTAAACGTATCAGCCAGAGAATTAGACTGCCAGTAGTTAGAATACTGACAATAGCAATCCATAACCAGAGGAATATGTAGATTTTTTCATTGAACATATTTACAGGCAGTGCACAGATTGCAGTAAACACATTATTCTTTGAACCAAGATGACGTACATGCACTGGACAATAAGTTTGACGTGGAAAAAATTCACTTTCAGTCCATTCGTGTTTCGAGGTCAGTGTACGAATCAGTCGTTGACCAAAGGTGAATAAGTTGCCATGATGCCCTAAGAATGTACAGATTATATTCAACTGTCCAATAAGATTAATTAAATATAAGGCCTTTACAAAGATATACGCTAGTGAAATACAATTTCCCATACGTTTTCCAGCAATCAGCAGTGAACCAGCAGGTAGACGTGACATTTTCCGTTGAAGTTGTGACCATCTACCCGATCGATAATCGAAATGTTGACGGCCGAGTCGGAATAGGTGGTAAGCTGCTGATTCAACAAGTTTTTGACGTTTTGCGTTCTCTTCAGCTGAATTGGCTTTATGCGCCATGCTTAGGATCGCTTCGATATTTTCACCCATTACATGTGTGGCTAGCGATTGCCAGATGACATGAGGCAGGAAGAATAACATCGCTTGGATAGATAAACAAAATGGTACCCATTGATAGAAAGCTGTAACCAAAAAAGAAAAAACAAAGTGGACAAAAATAAGCGAAAGAAATGGAATTATATCACGCGAAGTTGAAAATTGAGGATAAAGTTAAAAATTGATTGAGACATGAACACGGGAGTTGGTGATTCTACGGTTAGAGTGCTCATTAGACATGCAACAAGTCTGAGTTTGATTCCATATCGACTAACTGCCAAAAAAATTGTTATAATTATTGTTCCGATGGGGGAGTAGTCCACTTTAGCATGCCGCACAATTGTCCACAGGCTGTTATCTTTTTCCCACACGATCTTCTTCATTCTTCTCCAGAACTAATGCCCAACTTTTCGTTTCCACTCGAGAAAAGGCCTGGGGTGGAGTGTATGTCGAAGGTCTCTTGAGCATGTGTCTGACTTCTCTCCGTTTTCCTCAGCTACTTTGTTGAGCAATGGATTCTCGCCTGTTGCTTCCTTCCCAACGTTTCTCGTTGCTAATTCTTTCTGGCCGGCCAGCCATTTGATGAAAATGTGCAGTAGACTACTGGAGATGCTCCTTGTGATGCGTGAACTAATTTTCTGATCCATGTGGAAGTACTGATTGTCTGACTGACTGACTTGACGTTGGATTTAGAAATCTAAATGATTTACTTTATACTGACTGTAGCAGATTTCCCCTTGCTGATTTCAGAATCTTCAAGGTCTGTCCTGCCTTTCCAATCCAGGACATCTTCATCTGTGCTGCCCAACTGCCTGTAGTTGAAACCGTGCTTCTTGACCAGATAAGTGAAGCCAGGAAGTAACCTCTGTCAAATTTCTCCCGCTGATGGTGATTGTTGCTGATAGCTGTTGCTGTTGGCCGGTTATCTTTATCGCCTCCGTCTTCTCTACGTTCAGTTGGATGAGTCGTGTCGTCGCCTCCAGGCAGCCTATTCAGTCAGTTTTTGTTGGATTTCTCTTGTGTGCAAATCAGTGAGCTGGTGTGACATTAAACATAAATCATCCGTGCGCGAAATCCCACCACGTTCCACTCCAGTGATGGCCTGCATTGCGCTCAGTGTCATTCGACGGTCGGTTGATCGTGTGTCTGATCCATTTGCATTTTCTTCAGCATATTCTCTGAGCAATAGATTCTCTCTTGTTGGTTCGCTCCCAACGTTTCTCCACGCAAATTCTTTCCGGCGATTTGATCTTCAATATGAAGCTAATGAAGGCAGCTGTTGATGAAAATCTACAGTAGACTACTGAATATGCTTCTCGCGATCCTTGAGCCAAGTTTCTCATCAACATGGAAGTATTGATTAACTTGAGACTTGTGTTGAGAATCCAAATCTTGTTCTTTATATGCTGAGTAAGAGTAGGAGATATCCAAACTGGTTTCAGGTTGATCAAGGCACATTTCCTCGTTAAGATTCTGGCTGGCTTTGACATGTCAATTCGTTCCGACTGCCTATGGTTGAAACCGTGCTTCTTAGGTAAGTGAAGGAACTGACATCTTTCATATTTATTCTGTTGGTGGTAAGTGGTGCCTCTTGTGGTTATGGTTAGCTGATTGTTTTTATCACCCCTATCCTCTCTATGTTCTGTCGGTCTGTCTGTCTGTTTTCGACATAGAACTTTGCACATATGTGCGGCAGTTCAAGTTGCCACACTCCATGTAGCACAAAAAGCAAGAGAAGAAAGTAGGAGAAATGCATATTAGAGACAGTAAACAGAGGTGTGAGATAAAGAAATAGTAATAACGAAGAACAAAATAGTGTCATTGGAAATCATAAGTCACAAGGAGTGGATGCATCTGCGCCAGCCATTGAGAAGGATTTTGAGCCATGTCACCAATTGTTTCCAACCATTGGTTTTTACCGTCCCGAGGACCCCAACCAGTCAGGAAGTCTACATCTTCCTACGTGGCTTAGACTAACTGTTGTAGATTTCATTGACTGATGAAGCCATGTTTTGGTTTGACCGCCGCTAGCTCTTTTCCAGCCTGGCCCTATGTCAGCTAATATTGCCCATTGTCGAGGAAGGCGATGACTAGGCATACGTAACACATGTCCTAACCATCTCAGTCGATGTAACTTCAAAGACTCGTCGATTGATTTCCCCTCTTACTCACCTAGCACTCGACGCCTAACCTCAATGTTGCTCACCTTATTATACCACTTCATGCGTGAGATAGAACGCAGACACCTATGATCGAAGACAGCTAATCTTTTCATGTCTTCCGCTGTCAATGGCCAGGTCTCACAGCCAGCCATAAAGGAGGACGGAGCGAACTGTTGAGCAATACACACGCCCTTTGGTCGATAGTCGGACATCACGTCTACTCCAGAGACGGCGTTAACTGGCATGTGCGAAACTAGCCCTCTGTGTTCACTTGACATTTGCGTCTTTGTTGCTTCTTCTTTAAACTGACAAGAAGCCTGGAAAAGAAGCGAAGCCTGACTGTGAGTCTAATGACCCTACGGTGTAAAGAAAACATCTCAGTTACTGAGAGTTCGGAACTTGTGACCTTATTTTCCAGTTGTCACTTGACAAGGTGGGATCAAAGTAACGTTAGAAAATTTGCCTGCGGACAGATAGAAGAACTGTGATTTATTAGTTGTTTAACTTATTTATATCCAATAACGAAGTGTACAGGCAAATAGATCGGGTAACAATGGGTTTTCCTCTAAGACCCCTCTTGGACAACTGTCTTACGGCTAGCCTGGGAAACAATATCTTATTATCAACAATCAAGGAGCTTCATCACTGTAACAGGTACATCAGCGATACTTTTGTTATTCACTAATTTCGATCTCGAAAACTCCTCTTCAAACCTTCAATACTACCCACTTTTGATGTTCCATTTCCTCAGTCTTCAACTACCTGAAGTCTGTCTAGCAAAAGCCTACATCAAAACGCACAGTGTAATAATAATAATTTGCTTTATTCCAAAACAGTACTTGTAATACAGAATGGAATTCTCAAAATCTTTACTACAGTATTGCATCCAATTAGTACATTATCAATAAATAGAATTCTACACAGATTAAGGAAATCTCAGTTCATTATGACAAGAACATATTGGCATGTTGGTAGCAAAGCCAAAGTTGAACAGTGTTTGAAGATGTTAGAGAAGTAGGTGCTATCATATTTACTGGCGTAAACGAGAGAAAGAAACAAAGCAGCACATAACAGAGAAAAGGCGAGAGAGAGAGAAAAGGAAAAGAAAGAAAGAAATTGCTGTACCTATAAATGATATGAGTTGGAAAGACGAGATCCAGTTGTTCTACTGACTATTTAATGAATTATAGGTGTCACGCCTAATGCTTTCTTTATCGCACAGAACACGAGCTAAGTAGGGTATGGTTGAGTTTTTGTACTTGCTGGTGTGAACATATAGTTTCCTATATAGGCTTCTGGTTTTGCCTGATGAGATGCAAGGGGAGAGTTGTGAGTGAAGAGGGTGGTGTGAGTTAGATAAAATGGATTTGGCCCATTTTTCACATGAGTCCATGTGCCTGTCGACCAGAATATTAACAAGTTGGTTAAGTGGCACTTTGCTTACCCTGCTGACAACCTTTAACATCCTGCGTAACAATTTATAGCCCGGGAAAAACTAAGGGGGAAGAATAGAGAATAATAGGCAGAATGCGAGAATTAACGAATCGTAGGAGTAAGGGTTGGGTTATACCGGAATGTTTTAACTTCTTGATGTAGAAAGTAAGACGGAATATTTTCTTAGAAAATTCTGTCCCGTGAAGCAGAAAGCGGAATCTCATCTGTTCTCTTTCCTCAAAGATCCAAAATATGTGCACTTAAGAATGTGTTGAGGAAAAACTACAAAAAGCTTCAAAGAATCTTTATAGAAAATGATTTTTCACACAGAATCATATACAAGAATCGAAAAACAACCCAAGAAAATCAGCTTTACAGGTCCAGATCTTTTCTGAGAAGATTTTGTTGCTCAGTCCCAAATTTATAAGCAATAGTGAAACAGAGATTCTCCGAAAACAACTTTCAAAATCTTTCAGTGAAACATGTCCCAAGAAACTATTCAACCAGCATGTGAAATACAGTGTGTTGTACATATGGACACATCATCATGTATATACCAGTTCATATGCTCGCGTGCAGCTAAGTACATCGACCATACTATCCAGCCAGGCTAGCAAAGGAAGAACGAAGGCGAATTTAGAAAACCGGCTGAACTAAGGACATTTATCTGCATTTGAATAGTTCGTCAAAGTCCTCTGAAAGGGAGGGAGATTAAGACATGTGGGCATAGCTGAAACCAAAACACAACGTATGCAAAAGAAGTATGCCCAACGTTTGGTTTTAATGTGCGTCGGTGGCACAGTGGTTAGGACTCTCGCCTACCATGCACATGGTCCGGGTTTCAATCCCCTGCCGACGCACACCCGATATCTATGGTCGGCCTGCAAAATTTGGGCTACTGATATCCATGCTGAAAATTCCATACCTGTACCAAAAAATACGGTGTGGAATAAAGCTATAATGGAAAAATAAGTAAAAATAGAAAAAAACACTCAATTTGCGCAATAATTATTATCCGGTTGTGTTACTTTCTTGAAATGTCTATCCATTTTTTGTTATTATTACGTTTTAATACTAATTTGTAATCTCGCCACTGGCTGCAGGTCGACCCTCGATCAGAAATAGTTCTGGAATTTATATTAGTTCGTTTATTAGATGTATCACCCAGTGTAACAGTATTGTTTACTGGATGACGAGGTTAGGAACAAAATTTATTGTTCATAATCATATCAATTATGATCACACGACTTTGACACTTGAGTTTTATAGTTTTCTTTGTTCTCTCCTATTTTTCGTCGCAGGGATAGTAGAACTTTTGAGATGTCTGGGACAGGTGATATATCATTCTTATTACACGTGTTTGCAGTTGATTCGATAAACAAAGCTTTTGTTATCAATCTCTCCCTATACCCTGTGACATTAGATTTTAAAACTGTCATTCTATCCCATCCTATTGTATGGCTAGTTGTGTGTAACTGCATGTAGTGTAGTGCTATAGCTGAATTATTCTCTAGATTTCTTATCTTATTCGAGTCAACTACTCTCAATTTTGCTAGGATTTTATGTTTGGCTAGTCTGACTGCCCCTGTTCTACTGGTTTGCCAATCATACCAGCAGCGTATTAGGTAAACTAAATTGTTTTGTTTTAAAGGCTCTACAGGATCTTTTAACCGACTAAGCTTGTTTCTAATTGAGTTTGTAGGTATGAATGCCATTTTTATTCCTGCCTTGTTAAGAATTCTGCGTAAGGCTTCCGCGGTTCCTTCCTTGTATGGAATTACTACTGATGATTTAGATTCCTTATTGTTATTGTTCCTTATTGTGGAATTTACCTTATCCCTTTACTATCTACTCACATATGTACAGACTGGTTGATGTCTTCGTCAAAAAGATAAATTTTCTTCGCTTCAGTCGTCTTTTTATTCTGTATTTTCCGTGGACGGAAGTGCCTAGTCATTGTTCACATGTATGGAAGAGTTTTGACAATAGGACGTGATCTTCTTTGATGTTCACTAGACTAAGTGTTACATTCATCTTGTTAGTATTAATTTTGAAAAAGAGAAGACGTTCAGCGAAGAGACTCTTTTCAACGGCGAAATCATTCACATAGCTGTACAATCGCATTTATATATAATTATTTGTGTGTGTACTTAAGGTTTGTCAAGTTTAGGTAATTGATCAGGTAATGCAGGAATGATTTGTCGGGTAATAAGATAGATTATGTCCATTGCAAGTGTAGTGATTGAACGAACTTCTTCTGTATGCAGAGTTCAGGACTTAGCGAGTGATTTGCCATTGCTTCTGCAGATTGAAGAAGTCTGATTCGTACACTTTCAGGAAGACTACTTCTTACTCTGTAGACGACTTTGAATTTTGTTTACGGGGTAGCTTGGTGTCCGGATTCTATCAGATGTTCTAAGGTGGAACTGCGGGGGCGTCGATTTTCTCCTTTGTAAAACCATGTTGGTAAGTGTTCGGTGATACGTTTGGAAAGTGAGCGCTGGGTACGGCCGACATACCTGGCTCCACACAAGCAGGTGAATTGATAAATACACATTGATGAGGCCAGCAGCGGTAGCTTATCCTTCACGTTCACATGAATTATAGGTTTTGTGGAGAAGGTTAATCGTAGTTCAGCTGCGAAGAAAGTCTTCTTAAGTGAACCTTACAGTCGATTTTTTAGTGTTTCCGCAGATATGTCTCCATCGAACTGAAGGACGCTAAGCATGGGCGGCTTTTGTGGTCTAGGATCCATAGATTTGGCAATAAATCTTTCTGGGTAACAATTCCCCACTAGGATTCTCTTGAGATTGTCCAGTTCATCTTCTATGGTGTCCGGGGTGCAAATTCTGCAAACTCTGTAGCTGAGTCAACGGATCAGGTTTCGTTTGTTGTATAGGGGTACCAAACTGTGAAAGTTAGTAAGCTGTCCGTTCCACGTCGACTTTCTGTGGATAGACCTTTTCAGTGTTCTATCCTGTTCTCGTCTTGTTGATTGGACGTCAAGAAAGGATATTTTGGAATTAAATTATTATGTGGACATTAAATTTACCTAAACGAACGAATAAATGGTACAATACTGAGCAACATCGCGCACCAAGTCATCGTTTGAGTGAACTCAAATGGAAAATGATGAGTCAAGCGTCCAAAAGTGACACAGAGGAGGTAATGCGAGGAGGACATGGGAGAACATGAACAGCCGTGGGGCCAGCTAAATTGAACTGCATAAAATAGGACAAATTTGAGACATGCTGTTGAAGACCTATTTTCCATTCGGAACCCAAGAGAACAATAATAATAATAAATATTTCACTGTTGTAGTTTGGTTTGTAAGGGTTAGTTACATTTTTACGAGTTGATCACGGATTGATATAAGGAAGAGAACCATTGAAAGCCAACCAGGGAGTACTGGACAGTTGTTTTATCCCCCCAGTTTGTGAATCTTCGGCAGAACGCACCCATTGAGATTCAAACTTAGGACCTGCTGGTTACAAGGAAAGCTATCTCGTGTACCATTCAGCCACTGGGATCCGATTCAGCGCCCATCCCATGAATTCTGACTCCTACCAATTCGTGAGCCATTGAATTGGGTCCCAGTGGCTGAATGGTACACGAGGTAGCTTGCCTTGTAACCGGAAGGTCCTGGATTCGAACCCCGGGTGGTGTGTGCATACTGCCGATGATCCCCAAAATAGGATGAAACAGCTCACTGTCCAGTACTCCCTGGTTTTCAATAGTTCACTTTTAGCTAGTAAAACATTTCATTATTTGGTTGATAGTAAACAGCGGTAGAATTTCTGTTCCCCATCCCTTTCAGATCCTTGCGGAACACAGAGCTTCAAGCTTTGAACTTTGATGTCTCGGTACACACCCAAACTTTTCTTTCTTTTTTGAAGCTTCTTATTGACTAGTAAACTGGGCGAGGTTCAGGAGTACGATGGGTTGAGTCAGGACCTGGTTCACTGTCGTGTTTGGCAAGTATTCTGTCACTGGATCAATAACATGGCAGAACTTGGAATGCTTATTCCGTCCTATTGGGGACTCACCAGCTGGATATACTAGTGAGTAATGACTCTTCCCGTTGGGATTCAAACCCTGAAACCTTCATTTCAAATGCTAAAACATTTTATCGTAAAAATAATCAATCAGTGATAGAGAGACTGTACAAGACGTGGCTTCAGTTACCCACTAGTCTCGTGCAACGATGAAGGTTAGATTTAACTGCCAGTGGACGTTTCACACAGTGAAACAGTATTATTGTTCACTGGTTGACGAGGTTACAAACAAAATTTATTGTTCATAATCATTTCATCAATTATAATCACATGACTTTGAAACTTGAGTTTTATAGTTTTCTTTGTTCTCTCCTATTTGTCGCAGTTGAGGTAGTAGAGGTTTCCAGATGTCTGAATGGACAGGGGTTGGATCATTCTTATTACACGTGTTTTCAGTTGATTCGAAAAAACAAAGCTTCTGTTATCAATCTCTCCCTCTATCTTGTTACATTAGACTTTACAACTGTCTTCTTATCCCATTCTGTTGTATGGCTAGTTGTGTGTAGCTGCATATAGTGAGTGGTACAGCTGAAATGTTCTCCAGATTTCCTACCTCATTCGTGTCAACTAATCTAGATTTTGCTGCCAGGGTTTTGTGCTCCACTAGTCTGACTGACTGCCCTGTTCCACTACTCTGACCTATGTATTTGACCTGACAATCATTCCAGCAGCGTATTAGATAAACTAAATTGTTTTGTTTTGAAGGCTCCACAGGATTGATCCGTTAACCGACAAAGCTTGTTTCCAATTGAGTTTTTAGGTCATTTGAATGCCAGTCACTTTTATTCCTGCTTGTATTGTTAAGAATCCTGCTCAAGGCTTCCGAGGTTCCTTCCTTGTATGGAATTACTACTGATGATTTAGATTCTTTATTGTTGGTGTTGTTATTATCTTGCGCATGATTGACATGCATGTCGTCATTACTATTAATACTATTATTATTATTATCACTATCACTAATATCATCATTAATTTTATTTTTACATTTCCCTACATACTTTCTGACTAATTTATCAGGGTAATTATTAAGTTTCAAAGCTTCTCTTATATGCCCCACTTCCTGTCTTAGATTTCCCTGGTACTACTTAGTTTTTGTACTCTCTTATTTAAACACTCCCCCAATCCTACTTTCACTGACATAGAATGGGATGATCGGAAAACCAAATATCTGTTTGAATGTGTGGATTTCCTGTAAACACCAATGGCTGGTGGCTTGCTAATATATATAGCGAGTTCACATAAGTTAGAATTCATGGGCCACTGAGGGGTCAATGCATTCGCCCTGTAATCTGGACGTCCTTAATCCGATCCTCCATGGGGGTGAAGAGTCGCAGACAATAAGGAAAAGACAGCCAAGTAATCCCTTGTCTTCAGTAGCTCTGTGACCAAGGCCATTTCGTAATTTAATCGCAAAACAGTCATATCTCTGCAAAACCAACACCTGAAAATCAATGAATGCTTTCACTTACATATATCAGCTTTCTGACGTAATCTTTCCCAATCTTCATAACTTGTCGGTGTTTCATCCTTCTCACGTACAGCTACAGTACCTCGTACCCAGCAGACAGATTCAGCGAATTCATTGAATTTATTATCTGGTGCTGTAGGCAGTGTACAGGTTATCGGTCTAAGGAAATAAACATTTGCCATTGTTACACCAGATAACATTAGAATTATAGCACAACTGAAAAAATGATTTAGCCGATCAGTAAAATCCTCCAAATGTTGAAATGCTCCATTTCTTGCACCGGTTATTCTATCCAGAAAGCCTAAACCAAGCTCTAGACCCATTGGAAGTTTTCAGACAAAAAAATGTCTCTGCTGAAAAATACCAGAAAAATAATGAGTGAATGAATGAATTGATAAAAATAAAATTAAAATAATTTGGACAATTATAATTTAATTTTACAAGAATAACACGTGATTAAAGAAGAAGTCAAAATAAAAATAAAAATAATTTGGAAAATTATAATTTAATAGGGGGAGGGGGGCGACGTAGTCCTGTCTTGTAACGATGGCCACGGTAAGCAAAGTGAGACGATTAAAAAAAAATCAGTTAAATCAGTTAAGTTAATGAGCAAAACAAATATGAAATTTCAGCACAGTTTAGTCTGACAACTAAGATTATTCAAATCACAATGTGTTATTGTCTTTTGTACCCTATATGGCATTTGAGAAGGGAAGCATATTTGCATATAAGACTGTATACTACTAACTAACGGAAATAAGTAGCTAATTAAATACCACTTAAATCAACCAGTAGTGCTTGTTATTATTATTTGTTATTTATTATAATTATTATTATTATTATTTCCTTTAGTTCCTAGAGGAACACACGACTTTAGACGCGTCTCCATTGCGTCTGGTTCTCTACTAACGCTTTTCACCTGGCTCCACGTCCGCCCACATGCTCTCATCTCCTATTGGCATCATCTCCTCCATGTCACCCTCGCGATGACGACCAACTCGCCGCCTCCCATTTGGCTTGGCTCCACTCGAACAATGGTCTGGCGTGTGATGTCACTCACTTGATATTTTTTTTCTAGGAGTATGGCCAATCCACCTCCATGTCTTCCTGCATATTTGTTGTACAGTCGGTTCCTGGTGGATTGGTTCGCTCTTGGAGATCCTTGTTGCTGGTCTTTGGTGTCCGGTCATCTGATCTTGAGTGGTATTGAGCGAAGACAGCTGGCTGTTGATGAAGATGTGTAGTTTGTTTGAATTGCCATTCGTGACGTGGCGTCAAGTCTCTGATCCGAACAGCGAGTAGCACTCACTTCACATTGGAGTTGATAATCCGGATGTTATTTTCATTTTCATGATGGGTGATCGGTGTTGATCTCCACACAGACTTCAGAGAAATGAAAGCTTGTCTTGCTTTCCGGATCCTCTTTTTGATATTCTCTTCAGTTCTGTCCGCCTGTAGTTGAAATGATACTTCCCAGGTAGGTATGTAGGTAAGTAGGTGAAGGAGGTTGCTCCTTTCAGATTTCTCCCATTTATGCTGGTTGATTGCCGACTGTTGTTGTTGCTGTTTCTGTTGACCAGGAATCTTTACCATCTCCGTCTCCACCTTCTCAATGTTCAATTGAAGGAAGTTCTATCTTTGATGCTTCTTCTATCGCCAACTTGTTGCTTTTCATCTCCTGCATATCTTCGAGTTTGTGGTAAATCAGACAAATATTATCGGTGAGGTCCAGATCCGCCAAGGTTTTTGTGTTGGTTTATTTTATGCCTGTATCCTCGCCGCCAACTATCTAGTCTACCGCTTTCAATCAGGATAATCATTGGAGACAGTAAGCAGCCCACCTTGTCTTACTTCCATCTTCACTTCGAAGGATTCCATGAGTTTCCTGTTGTGGATTACTTAGTATACAGCATTATCGTACAACTGTTTGATGATGTGTATAATTGTTGGCGGCAACCCGTAGTAGCCAAGTATTTAGCAAATCACTTCTCAATCGATACTGCGCTATCGAAGGCCTTTTCAAAGTCAATGAAGTGCTTGTTAGCCAACCAGATTATCGAAGTGATGTTAACACCACTGGATGCCTGTTTCGCTTGTTTAAGGTTGTGCTCATCTTCATTGAACATGGTTTGACCTAGCTCAAACGCTCCAATCAGTCCAAAAAACCTGAATTCTGTCAAGATACTTTGGCGAACTGGTACAAATCGAATTCACCATTTCGTAGTTTTGTAACAACAGAAGACAAGGGCCAGACAATAGAACGTTTATTACGGAAAATCAACACATATTTATAGATTTTGATGTACATTATTGTAGGTTAATCTTAGTAGAAAATACAGTCTATTGATTGGTTGTTTCTCACACAAAGTTAATCTTGCATCTCTTGTGGCTGTGTCAGTCCTTCTATATGTTAACTGTATCCGCGTGTCCATCTTGAGCTTCTTTTCACATGACTAACATTGACCTCAATAACTGTCAACCAATTTGGCTAGTAACCATCTCTCACCACAGTTTAATAAAAAATGTGGTGGTGTTATACAGACAATGTGTGTGTTTGTCAGCGGAATCTTATTCTCACATATTCCCATAGTTCAATAGTGCATTAGCAACAGAATACGATATATATTCAAAATATAAATAAAATTAATCACAGGAATTTGTCCACATTTACAGTAGGGATAAAGTCAAAAATGTGCAAAGCATAAAGTGAGAACAATTACTATTTATTAATGATGGTAATAACAACAGTGAGTTTGTTTCAAACAATATTCTCAGTACAGCATGAAAAATTTAGGCAATTTATAGAGTATTCAACTGCTGCACGACAATGCTGCATGCCAAGTAATCCTTAACGGGAAACTTACGGAATCCTTCGAAGTGAGGACAGGAGTAAGACAAGGCTGCCTACTATCGCCAATGATTTTCCTGATTGCAGTAGATTGAATAATGCGACAAACAGCGTCAGGCAATGAGGAAACAGGCATAAAATGGACTCACACAAAAAACTTGGAGGATCTGGACTTCCCCGATGTGATATATGTCTGATTTCCCACAAACTGGAAGATATGCAAGCGAAAAGCAACAAGTCGACAGAAGAAGCATCAAAGATAGGACTTCAGGTGAACATAGAGAAAACAGAGGTGATGAAAATTCCTGGGCAACACCACCAACAGCAACAACAACAACAGACAACAATCAGCATAAATGGAAGGAACCTGAAAGAAACAACCTCCTTCACCTACCTACCTGGGAAGCATCTTTTCAAATACAGGCGGAACTGACGAGGATATCAAAGCAAGAATCAGAAAAGCAAGACAAGCTTTCACTACTCTCAAGTCTGTGTGGAGGTCAACAGCACTCAGGTGGTTGTCCAAGGGTGACTTGGAGGAGGTCATGTGAAGAGGAGATGAAAGCATGTGGGCAGACTTGGAGCCAGGTGAAGACTCTAGCATAGAACCGAACGCACTGGAGACGCACGGCTGAAGCTCTATGTTCCTCTAGGAATTAAAGGATACAATAATAATAATAATAATAGAGTATTCAAGCTAATGTTAGCCTGAGATGGGATGGTGATGGTAAAAACAAAAAATATCAATTATTACAGAGCTTAAATGATGTTAACACTTATGACAAAATAAGCTCACGCAAAACTGTGAGCGCAATAAATATAAGAAGAATAATAACAATAAAACTTGATGGAATAAGGATGGAGAAAATTTTTCTTATTTACTAGTGCAAAGAAGGTTAGTTAGTTATTTCTTGTCTGACATTATTTTCATCACATAAAATACGTACCAAATATGCTATCGTGGAATTCTTATACTTAGACATGCACGCAAAAAGTCTTTTGAAATGACTTCTTGTTCTGTCTGAGGAGACACAGGATGAAAGGTGCAAGTAAAATGGATACTCACAGTGTGACAAAATGTCTTTAGCAAATTTGTTGCACGAAATCAAGTGCCAATCAATGACAATGTCAACGATATGGCCCAATGGGATACCACTACTCGCCTTACTGACAGTCTTTAGAGTCCTACGAAGTATGACATAGTCTTTTATAAGCAATCGAGGAAAAATAAGGGTGAACAGTAAAGAAGAATAGGTAAGATGCAGGAGTTGACAAACTGTAAGAGGAAGGGTTGTTTGATTTATGCCTGAGTGCCTTAACTTCTTAATGTAAAACGTTAGACGAAATATTCTTCTAGAAATCGCTAAGATGTGTGGGAAGACCAGGGTAGTTCAGAAGAAAGAATTAATCCAAGATATTTAACATCAGACTTGATTTCTAAATCAATATCATCAATTTTAAAACGATCATATGAAATTAACAGCTTCATTTAACTTTCTTTCACATTGGAAACTAAATTTAACAGTCTGACATTTGGAAGGATTTAGTTTAAGACTATTAAAGGAGGACCATTTGCCGACACCTGATAGAAAGCTGTTCATCTTAGTATACAGTCTAACTTAGAGTTAACCTGCCTTGAAACAGTTTGATCGTCCTCATACTTAACAAAGTTCATTTCATCACAGTGAATCAAGTCGTGCAAGAAGAAAGAAAACAAAAAAGAAGAAAGAACAGCACCTTAAGGGACACAAGCCTCCGTAAGCAATGAAGTCGACGACTTCCCCTGTAATACAGTGTACTGCTTTCTTCCTGAGAAATAAGCATGCAGCTAGTTGACAACCCAACACTCAGTGTGAGTTACAGCAAACTTATTAAACAAAATTTCTCCAGTTATTCAGTCGAAAGCAGATGTGTAGCCTAGGAAGTTGCAACGAACAAATTTTACACAGTTCAAAGTGACAGTTCAAATGACGTACACACAATATGTGATGTAATTGATATAATAAATGATAATCAAGAAAACATGCATAATTGCATGCATGCCGTTATATATTACTGATTGATAAATATCAGTAGTAGATAATAGTAGATAATTAGTAGTTCATTGTTAGAATGCTTAGCAGGCATACATCTTAGTGTTCATAGTAACTTAGAGTCCTTCTACTAGCTTTTTAATGACTTCATTTTCAAACGGTCTTACCTTATACCCCTCCAAATGCCAAACAGTCAATTTCACCTTTAGGCATAAATCCGACCTAAACAAACTGGTTAGCACTCACGAGGTGTGCAACATAGATGGCACTGAAATAGAAACCAAGTCGGAAATTAAATACCTAGGCGTCATTCTATCTGCTGATCTTTCCTGGTCGTCTCATATCTTGGTGATTTCTAAGAAAATATTCCGTCTTACCTTCTACATCAAGAAGTTAAGACATTCTGGTATAACCCAACCCTTACTGCTACAATTCGTTAACTCTCGCATTCTGCCTATTATTCTCTATTGTTCCCCCTTAGTTTTTCCCGGTCTACTAAAGAAAGACTATAACATATTACGCAGGATGTTAAAGGTTGTCAGCAGGATAAGCAACGTGCCACTTAACCAGCTTGTTAATATTCTGGTCGACAGGCAGGCACTTGGACTCATGTGAAAAATAGGCTAAATCCATTTTATCTAACTCACACCACCCTCTTCACTCACAACTCTCCCCTTGCATCTCATCAGGCAAAACCAGAAGCCTATATAGAAAACTATATGCTCGTACCAGCAAGTACAAAAACTCAACCATACCCTACTTAGCTCGTGTTCTGTGCGATAAAGGAAGCATTAGGCGTGACACCTATAATTCATTAAATAGTCAGTAGAACAACTAGAGCTCGTCTTTCCAACTCATATCATTTATAGGTACAACGTTTTCTTTCTTTCTTTTCCTTTTCTCTCTCTCTCTTTTTCTGTTATGTGCTGCTTTGTTTCTTTCTTCCGCTTACGCCAGTAAATATGATAGCACTTACTTTTCTAACACCTTCAAACACTGTTCAACTTTGGCTTTGCTACCGACATGCCAGTGTGTTGTTGTCATAATGAACTGAGATTTCATTAATCTATGTAGAATTTTATTTATTGATAATGTACTAACTGGATGCAATACTGTAGTAAAAAAGTGCTGAGAATTCCATTTTGTATCACAAATACTGTTTTGGAATAAAGCAAATTATTATTATTATTATTACAGTCATATTTGTCCTATTCAAAAAGATAGTCACAGTGGCACTCATTAAACATTCATATATTGAAAACTAAAGGAGTGGTAGGGTTGACATGAGTAACATGGTAAACAGTTCTTGTACACTTCAGATATAATACATCTTCCTATCGTTTATGTCAAACTGCTTCTGTCGGTTGGTAGAAATCTATCTTGATAACAAGAGGTATAAATTGCCTTGGAAGTTGTCATAAAATTGAAATTACTAATCATACTCTTAAAGTTAGAACAAGACAAATTATTATAATATGATTACACCCTCAGGTTCCCAGTGTCCTCTTCATGTGGATAGCTCTACGAATGCTCATAACCTGACATCTCCTCATCTAACTCACACGATCTCTTCCATGTAACCCTCTCACCGACAACCCATTCGTCGTTTCCCATGCAGATTACACTCGAGCAATGGCCTGCGTTCTGCACGATATCATTTGACGGCCTTCTCACAAGGGCATGTTCCCGATCCATCTCCATTTTCTCCTTTATATTTCTTGAATGATAGCTTCTTGTCATGGTTTCTTGTTGATAGTTGAGCCACTGAAGGCAGCTGTTTATAAAAGTCTGCAATGGCCTGATGGAAATGCTTCTCCTGATGTGCTAACCAGTTTCCTGACGTATATAGAAGAAGTGATTGAATTCACATTGGTGTTGCAAAAATTCGAATCCTGTTCTTTACACTGACTGAGTACAGATAATTTCCAAACTTGTTTTAGACTTGTAGAGATCTGCCTTGTGATTATGATTCTGACTGGCTGGCTGACTGACTTTGACATCTTCATCCGTCCCGACTGCCTGTTTGGTTGTAACCTTGCTTACTGGATAAGTAAATAAAGTGACCTCTGACAAAACTTTCCCACGGATGATGATTGATCCTGGTTGTTGTTTATGTTGCTGTACGTTAGCTGGTTATCTTCATCACCCTGGTCTTCCCTGTGTTCACTTACAGTCCTGTCTTCGCTGCCAGCCAGCCTCTTCTGCCAGATATTTTGGTTCTCACCGGTAAGTCTTCTTGTATTTGTGTGACATTAAACAGAAATCATCCAAATGCGAAGTCCAGATCTTCTGGAGTTTTCTTGTCGGTGGTCCAGCATACTCCTCTCTCCTCGCTCCCAACACACAGTCTAAGGGATAATCCAGTTCGCCACCATTAAGAATATCATCGGTGATAATAGACAACCCCCCTTGTCTTACTCCTGTGTTCACATCGAATGCATTGTCATATAACCAGATATTGAATGAGGTTGACAAAGACTTGGGGCACTGCACACCATAGTGTTGAAGTAGTTTCCAAATTAGATCTCGATCAAGGCTGTCTGTCAAAGACCTTTTCAAATTAGTTGTTGAAGTTAATGTAGGGAGCGGTTTGACTGCCATTCTATGCCTTGTTCTGTTCTGACGATGCGTAGAGTTTTAATTTGATCAGCAGATGATTTGCCCTTCCTGAATCCAGCTTGTTCCGGTGGGTGGGTGAAGGAGTTCTGTATCCAATGCATCCTTCATTCTCTTCAGGATGACACAAATTAGTATTCCACTCGACGTGGACAAGAGCATTATTCCACGCTAGTTCTTGTAGAGACGTAAGTCGCCCTTCTTAAGCAGTCTGATGAGGTTACCTTTCTTCCAATCGGTGGGTACCTTTCTTTTCTTCCAAACCTTTTGCAATAATGGTGTGAGCACCAACCGCAGTCTCTGGGTCTGTTTTCAGTGATTCGAAGTGGAAGTGTTCCATCTGGTCCTGCTGCCATCCCGGACTTCAGTAGCTTGGTCGCATTCAGGATTTCTTCTTTCGTTGGAGGAGTGGTGTCCACCGGCAGTTCTGTGCGTTATGTCATTGTACTGGACCTCAATATAGTTTCCAGTCTAGATAAAGGGCATTTTCGTTAACTGAATTGACTTCAGTACTCAGTACTAAGTCCTGGGTCTCAGAGAGGTTGTCTTTCTGCTTTTTGAACAGTAAACAACACAGTGTTTTTAACAGAAAGTGCTCCACGTTCTTCGCTTACTTAAGCTGTTGGCTCTCACGGTGCTGTACCTCCTTCATTCTATAACTTACGATATTCTTTCAAAGCCAACTTCATGAAATTTGCTTATGATATGACAATATCTGTACAGTGTGTTTCTGCAATAAACTGTTCTGCAGTTTGATCAGCACATGATTTGCTTTTCCTGATTCCAGCTTGTTACGGTAAGCTGGCGGAATTCTGCACCAAGTGCATATTTTATTCCCTGAAGAATGACAGCACATATAAGCGAAGAATGTTGTTTTTAATTAGACAGTTCAATAAATAAATTCGGTCAAATCTTAAAAGTAACGTAATACTAAAGGTGAAGTGGATGGATAATCAGAGTTTAAATAAATATCACTAAAACACGAAGGAAATCGAAAATAAGAAAGGGTGGGATGGTTTTTAATCAGACTTTATCTAGGCCAAGGGTGAGACCAAAAGGTAGAACAAACTTCTTTTTTGTATGGAAAGACTAGGATTGTTCTCTCGAATTAATTCCCATAGCTTCAGCTGTGTGCAAAAAGCAGGTTCGAATTCCATTCGAAAGGTTGGATGGAATGTGAGGATTGTAACCTTGAGGGCACTTCTCCTATCCACTTGGTAATCACTATCAATCAAATGAGGCAAAACAGAACTTATAGATTTTATTTAACCTTTTCCGAACCATGAAGGAAGATATCCATTTAATACGTTTGTTGACCTGTCTAGTTGTTCACGCTATGTATAGCTTTCTCCACAGGAACAGCACATAGAAGTGACACAACTAGGCTGATGAATTGCAGTTTCAGGAACAACTGTTTCTTCTAAGCCATTGTCGGTTTCTCTAAACTATTATTATTCTCTTGCGTTCCGGGTGGAACATAGGGCTTCAACAACACATCTCCACTTTGTTCTGTTTTCTGCCATCCTCCTCACCTGGCTCCACGATTGACCAAACTCTCTCATCTCCTCCTTCTCATCACACGATCTCCTCCATGTCACTCTAGGACGACCCAATTATCGCCTCCCAACGGGACTCTGCTTGAGGACCTGGCGTGAGATGTCATTCGGCGGCCTCCTAGACGTATGCCCAATCGACCTATCTCCATTTTCTCCTACAGATTTGTCGAGCGATCAGCTCTCGGCTGGTTCATTACCATAGTTTCTTGCTGCTTATTCTTTCTGGCCAGCCATTTGATCTTCAGTATGCAGCTAGCGAAGGCAGCTGTCGACGGAAATCTGCAACCTGTTGGAAATCCTATTCATGAAACACAGTACAAGTTTTTGACCCGTATAGAAGAACCGACATCACATTGGTGTTCAAAATCCGAATCTTGTTCCATATGCTGAGTGAGCGCGGAAGATTTCCAAACTGGTTTCAGGTTGACGAAGGCGTATCTTGCCTTGCCGATTCTGACTGACTTTGACATCTTCGTCCGTTCCGGCTGTCTGTAGTTGAGCCGATGCTCGCCAAATAAATGAATGAGGCAACTTCTGTTAAATCTCTCCCACTGATGGTGATTGGTGCTGGTTGTTGTTGCAGTTGCTATTAATTAGCTGGTTATCTTCATCACTTCCGTCTTCTTGGGGTTCTCCCTTCGCTGCCAGCCATCCGCTTCAGCCAGTTTGTTGGTTTTCGCCTGTCTGCAAGCCTTCGAGTTTCTGTGACATAAGATAAATATCATTTACGAAATCCAGATCTTCTACAGTCATCTTATCAGTCGTCCAGCGTATTCCTGACTCTTCACCCCAACAGTCTGATGTATTATCCAATCCAGCACAAGCAAGAATATCATCTCCATTCTATACACCATATTCATGTGTCTCCTAATAAATCTACGAGGTTAACATATTTGAACCAACGGATTTCGGATGTATCCTAATTTTTATTTCCCAGGGGTTGTCATTATTACTATTATTATTATTAATTGATCCGGAAACTCACCTTCATTGGTTAAATTTTTGAATATATAAAGCTATGCAAATTAGAATGAAGCCTGAAGAAGATCTAATTGAAAAGAAAACAACTGTTTGCTTATGCTGTCTTGCTGAAATTACTATCACAACAGTAATAATAAGAAGAACTCACATTGAATTAGAATAAATTTAACGTGAATGGGCAACACCACCAACAGCAACAACAGCAACAATCAGCATAAATGGAAGGAACCTGAAAGAAACAACCTCCTTCACCTACCCTACCTGGGAAGCATCGTTTCAACTACAGGCCGACGGAACTGATGAAGATATCAAAGCAAGAATCGGAAAAGCAAGACAAGCTTTCACTACTCTCAAGTCTGTGTGGAGGTCAACAGCACTCAGCATCAAAAATAAGATCCGGATTTTCAACTCCAATGTGAAGTCAGTCAGTGCTGCTATACGGATCAGAGACTTGCACTGCGCGTCATAAAGAGAAACTCAAACAAACTACAGACCTTCATTAACAGTTGTCTGCACTCAATACTCGAGATCAGATGGCCAGAAAAGATCAGCAACAGGGAGGGATCTCTGTGAGCGAACCAACCAGGAACCGATTGTGAAACAAATAGGCAGGAAGAAATGCAGATGGATCGGCCATACTCCGAGGAAACCATCAAGTGAGTGACATCACTAGACAAGCCATTGCTCGAATGGAACCCGGCCGAAAGGGAAGCGGCGAGTTGGTCGTCAGTGCAAGGGTGACTTGGAGGAGGTCATGTGAAGAGGAGATGAAAACGTGTGGGTAGACATGGAGCCAGGTGAAGACTCTAGCAGAGAACCGAACACAATGGAGACGCACGGCTGAAGCCCTATGTTCCTCTTGGAACTAAAGGAAACAATAATAATAACATGAATGGGAGAAGTTTGACACTACAATTTCGATTACATAATTTCGGGATTTCTTTGTGTATAACTAGTAATTCAATTAAGCGTAGGTGATGAAAATGTTGGACTTCAGAAAGTTGAAGTGTGTGACGAATCAATCATCTAACTTAAGATGCTCTCGAAAAGATTATTTTTTGGTCCTGTTCTAACTATTTTGACAAAGAAACTAGATGCCGTTCACCTAGGCGTTTTGGAAGAATTCGATTAGAACGCCGGAAGTAATCACCTTCACAGTGATGAAGTGGCGGATGCAGACAGATGCGGATACCAGCAGGAGTTTATCCTTCTTGAATTAATTAATCCAATAATTTCATGACAACAATCGGCACCTATCACCATCAAAGGGAGAGATGTAACACCGGTTGCCTCCTTCACTTTTCTTAAAAGCATCGTTTCAACTATAGACAGTCGGAACGGATGAAGATGTCCAAGGCAGCCAGCCAGCCAGCCAACCAGAATTGGAAAGGCAAGATACATCCTCATCAACTTGAAATCGGTTTGGAAATCTTCTGCAATCAACCAGCATGAAGAACGAAATTCGGATTTCTGACACAGCAATCAATATTGAAAGTGTTTATCTGTCTCAAAAATATCTTCAAAATGTGAACAACAGGCAAACTGTGTATCATTTAATCCTGTTGGATGACATTTTCATCTTTTCAGGCAAAACGATCACATTTTCCAGAAATCCTGATTTCATATACTTTTGGTAGTTTATTATTAAGAAAATACCTTCGCCATTTAAAATACTTCGGTACACTAATCAGTTTCGTATGTATGCATATATATATATATATATATAAACATACGAGAAGCAATTATGTAAATGTCAAGCCTGAATACTGATATAACTAATGTCTGTTTTGTTTAAATTTTTCCCTGAATAAATTATTTATAGTAAAAGCCATTAGGGACAAAGCGACAAGTACATAGAATGTAACTTAAAGTTTATTTTAAAAGTATACTAAATGACATCAACAAATAACTATACTCCATAATAACACAATCACGTGTGAGTTAGTTAGTTAGTTAGTTAGTTAGTTAGTTCATGGTTAGTTAGTTAGTTAGTTAGTTCATGGTTAGTTAGTTAGTTAGTTAGTTCATGGTTAGTTAGTTAGTTAGTTAGTTAGTTAGTTAGTTAGTTAGTTAGTTAGTTAGTTAGTTCATGGTTAGTTAGTTAGTTAGTTAGTTAGTTAGTTAGTTAGTTAGTTAGTTAGTTAGTTAGTTAGTTAGTTAGTTAGTTAGTTAGTTAGTTAGTTAGTTAGTTAGTTCATGGTTAGTTAGTTAGTTAGTTAGTTCATGGTTAGTTAGTTAGTTAGTTAGTTAGTTAGTTAGTTAGTTAGTTAGTTAGTTAGTTAGTTAGTTAGTTAGTTAGTTAGTTAGTTAGTTAGTTAGTTAGTTAGTTAGTTAGTTAGTTAGTTAGTTAGTTAGTTAGTTAGTTAGTTAGTTAGTTAGTTAGTTAGTTAGTTAGTTAGTTAGTTAGTTAGTTAGTTAGTTAGTTCATGGTTAGTTAGTTAGTTAGTTAGTTAGTTCATGGTTAGTTAGTTAGTTAGTTAGTTAGTTAGTTCATGGTTAGTTAGTTAGTTAGTTAGTTAGTTAGTTAGTTCATGGTTAGTTAGTTAGTTAGTTCATGGTTAGTTAGTTAGTTAGTTAGTTCATGGTTAGTTAGTTAGTTAGTTAGTTAGTTAGTTCATGGTTAGTTAGTTAGTTAGTTAGTTAGTTCATGGTTAGTTAGTTAGTTAGTTAGTTAGTTAGTTAGTTAGTTAGTTAGTTAGTTAGTTCATGGTTAGTTAGTTAGTTAGTTAGTTAGTTAGTTAGTTAGTTAGTTAGTTAGTTAGATCTAAGAAATGTCACATTTCATAACAGAGCAGAAGATCCATTCAGACAATTAAATGCTGATTTTTAGCTAGGGTAGTGATTTTTTATGAATTCAAGATGACAGAGGGTTGAAGGGCAATTAAAGTTGATGAAAAATGCAGTAATTATCATGTAGAAGAGAATGATGACAAGAATTTTATTCCGTGCATTTCGAGTGCAACTAAAAACTCCGAGTTATTCTGTTAAGTTTCATTTGTGATGGGAGAAATGCGCATCCTAGATTCCACTGCTAGTCACCAACAGCCAGATTACTTCAAGAATATAAGTTTCATTGAGACGGGGAGGGTAGAGAGTTATATTCACTTGTGCGAGAGAAACATGATTTCCACAAAATACATACAAACAAATACCAACATGTTCGGAAAGCCCACGAGAAACACGCGCAGTTGTACTGCCTATATAACTTACTGGCTCACTTCACAGAGGCAGTTAAATTGGTAGATACACATGGAAGAGGCTAAATTAAGCAGTTTATCTTTGGCTCCCGAAAGCGAAATAGCGGTGGTTTAGAGGACACAACGTAATTCAGCAGCAGAGAATGCTCTTTTTACCACAGTATTCCTAAGGCGTTGTGTTAGTATCTCACTGATGTTGTCGCCGAGAAACTGCATTTGTAAGAATAAGGCCATTTTAGGAACTTTTCGTACCTAGGGCTGCTTTGATTTAAGATTCATATTCTTATCAATAAACTTTTCTGGATAACCGTTTTCACTCAGCAATCGTTTAATATTATTAAGTTCCTCATCATGACATTCCTTCGAGCAGATCGCTCTTGTTCTGGCTTCTGTGCAGCCAGTTAGCTGCTTAGGCAGTACAACCAGGTGTGTTTCTTGTCGGATTTCCAAACATCGCAATGAGTAGTTAAGTAGAGGACAAACAAAATCTATTCGTAGCGCTATTCTATCTCATCTTGTGGATATAGAACACAAGACTGATGTTAGCGATGTGGCTTTCAAAGTTATTTACCACATAACAAAAAATCTCAACTTCCCTGTAATTGTTCGCTTACTAAATATTGCTGAGGCTGTTAAGATCCACATTAAGAAGCCTTATTCGTGCGTCCAAAAGAAGTCAGTTCAGACGTTTTCCTTATCTTGGCCATTTAGGTTCGAATAATTCTCAATTTTTGTGGAATTTTCCTAATTTTATTTGGTATTCTATTTGCTGTTATATCTTTATTATTATTATTATTTAAGCATCTTTAATGAACTGTAACTCCATTGATCTTACTTTATAAATCGATGTTATTTTAATTTACATCATTATTGAGAAAATAAATACAAAAACTCCATAAAAACCTATATATTTCCATAACTGACTCCTTATCATTCTATGTGTGTGTGTTTTCCAAAGTTAACGGTATAAGTGTTGGTTTGGCAGACATCTGACTGATATCAAGTTAAGTCTGGAGCTTACATCAGTCAAATAACTCCTTAAAACTTGTTTTGTCTCGTCAAGGATTCGTCAGCTGTACCTAACCACAGTCTCACCAACAACAAACTTGCTGACGAACTAAAAGATGGGATCCTAGTTAAAGGTCGTCACCATTACATTTCATCAAGCCATATATCAAGACAAATACTCTCTGATAATAGTCACTGTAGGTTACATTTTATGGTGCAAATTAACAAAAGTTAGAAATTAATTGCCTACAGGATTCCATTCTATTGACTGGGTATTTAGCAAGTTGGCATAGAAATCTGAAGGTAGTGAACTTGATCTGCGTTGAGTTCATTCCTATTCATGCACCACTGAAGAGTCCCAAATTAGGACTAAACATCTGTCCCAGGTTTTCATCAGCTTTCAAATCACTTTTACTTCATGATGCAACTCCAAATAAATCCTAGTGACATCTTGGAGGTCAAAATGGAAGCGTTCCAGTCCACAAACAATAAAATTAGGTAAAATTCAGTTGAGAAATTTTATGTTGTCAAATATGAATAAAATTCAGAACACTCACTTGTTTCAACAAATATAATCAGATCCAATTTATTATCCTTAATCAGTAGACATTTCCATCTGTTGTGTATATATATTAATGCACTATTGTATCCAAATAAATTAAAAAGAAATTTTTTATTTTTTATTCTCGAATATGTCTTATATTTTATCTGTTTATTTAGTGAATTTAAACAAACATTCCATTCAATGTTCATGTATTTCATGTACTTGAACAAGATTTGTGTCTCTTTCTTTCATGAACCAATCAGAATTCGCCTTTATTCACCACTTCCACAAATTTCAGCCAATCAGCAACCAGTCGCGTTTGTTTAAATGTTCATTAAAAAATGGAAACCAATTGAAATTAAGGGTAAATGTGACATTTTTAAAAAGTAAATAACACTACCCAATTGGTGATACTTTTGGGCAGAAGAAAACAATATCAGAAAAATTTGTTATTTTTTAACAGTTGTTACAATTTTATCAGAAATATTTTGCTAAAGTCGTTTACAGATTCTATTCTGATGTGAATGGTGATGCAACTACTCATATCACTTCATCAGTAGTGTATAACATCGTACGATTAGGATTTATGAATAATTTCAATTTACGAAGGAAACTGTCATGAAATTTCACCACAAATTGTAAAAATCAATGGAATCCTTGTGCGACATCACTTGGAAATTAATCTAGTAATCACTATTGGTCTACTACAGTAGGAAATCGCCTGGACTTCTAGTGAGGAATAGTAAGCACCAGCGTTTATGATGTTTATTGTGAAAACAAATACTGACCGATGATGTTGGCTGATTATGGCTCTAAAATCGGGAACTGACAGAAGCTAGAATCTAAAATTCACTAGTTTCAGTCTCAGTGACTGAATGGTCAACAAGCTCATCTTATAACCTGAAGGTCCTGGGCTCAAACCCCAGTGGGTGTTTAGTACTGACGAAACAACCAGCTGTCCAGTATTCCTTGATTGGTTTTCCGTGGTTCCCCAACTAATGTCAGCTCGTGATCAGACTTGTGACCAATCAGATCCATGAAAACCGACACCTGATAGTTAATCTGATCCTCACTAGCGACTGGGTCTTTATAGAAAATTACCTGGAGTTCTAGTCAAAACTCGTATCAACAGGGGTCCACAAAGTCATACAATCATCTGTGATACTGGCTGGCGATTGAGTTGGAATTCACGAACCACTGGGTTATGAATAGTCTATGAGCTAGGCTGGTAATTTGAAAGTACTGAGTTGGACAAGTGCTTACTTCTGAAGAGTCTTGAATTAGGACAAAACAGCTGTTCATTACTCTCAGGTTTTCCAGTGGTCCTCTAACCGATGTCACTTCATGATGAAATCCTGAATGCAATCAAATCCGTGAAAATCAACACCTTAATACTATATTATTTATTCATTCAGAAAAGAAACAACAGATCGAGCGAAGAAATACGCATTCCTTTGCTTCAGTTAGCAGTTCCTCATCATCGGTTGGCTGGCTGGCTGGCTCTACACTAGTATATAGTCGCTTTTAACATCAAAATTTGTTTTACCAATCAATTGGTCATTTTGAGTTAATCAGTTCTAGGTATACGGGGTCGAGGATGAAATTGAGATGTTAAAAGTCATGGAGAAAATAAAAGACAGATTCAACGAAGAAAATTCTCCTTATCGACGAAATCATCTTCAGAGGCTGTACAGTCGTATTTATACTTACCAAAAACATGTATAGTAGTCTATTATTGAGTAATAGGGGGTGACATAATCGACATGATTACTCGGAAGTGGCTTTAGAAGTAAAAATAAAAGTTATAAACTACATGGTACTCAGCGGCACAAAGATAGAAATTTGATAAGGTTAAAATTGCTATTAAGTGAGAATAAAGGTATTTGAGTGTCAATTTAACAAGCGTGAAGAGAGTGTGAAAATATATAAAAGGAGCATATGAGAGTGATAATAATGAATTAATTATTAAAGCGAAAGCAAACTAAAAGTAAGATTAAAAATTACAAAAAAGAAAAGAAGAAAATCAACATGTTTTTACAGGGAACGATTAGTGAGAAGGTTTAGACCAAGGTAGAATAAGAGACTGGACAAACTTTTTCTGTATAGATAGTTCAGAGTTGTATTGACGAATTGCCAGCGCCTCAAAAGCCGAAACCTGACGCCCTTCGTACCATTTGGCTTCACTTTGTAGATGATAGTGAAAGACGACTCCGGTGGAGCTACGTGCCCTGAGTTCCTCAAATGCTCGAGAATTGAGCTACCAATTGTCTTGCACTGTCCCTTTGCTAACCATGCCGGATAATGTTCAGAGGTGCGTTTGGAAAGCGTGCGCTTTGTGCGGCCAATATGACTAGCTCCACACGAGCAAGTGAATTTATAAACACACATTGAGGTGGCCAAAGCAGCAGTTTATCCTCCACACATCCGTTGATCATTTGTCGGCTGTAGAAATTGATACGTAGCTCAGCCATAAAGAAGGCTTTCCTCAGTGATCTGCTTAAGCGATTCTTTAGGATCTCAGTTGCGGTATTACCTTTAAATCCAACACTCATAAATAGCAGTTTCTTTGGCACCGTCTGGATTCTTTCAGGCTTTTCCCTTAACTTCATGTTTTTCTCGATAAATCTTGGAGGATATCCATTCTCTATTAGGACCTGTCTGAGTCGCTCCAGTTCCCCCATCGATTGTATCACTTGAACATATCCTTCTTATTCTTGAAGTTAAGGAATGGATCAGATTTCTCTTTCTCCTCAAAGGGACCCAACTATGGAGATTTTTGTACTGACCATTCCATGTTGGTTTCCTGTAGATCGATCTTTGAAGAGAACCATCAGATCTCCTCTTTAGAAAAACATCCAAAAAATGGAATTCCGAGTTAATCTCTGATTCCGACGTGAACTTGTTGGCATGATGGCAGCTGTTTAACTCATTAGTTATCAATTCGGTGTCGGTATTGTCGTCACATATTAGTAACAAGGGTTTATAAGTTTTGAAGGAGGCATAAAAAATTAACTACGGAATTCAAGATTAGTTAGTTCATAGGTGTTAGCAACAAGTTATTATATAATCAAGGAATTTGTAAAATAGTAATGATGATCATGAAGAATAGGATGATTCAGAAGAGTTACGTGAAATGCAAACAAACAAGTTAATCGAACTAGCTGGAGTTGTAGAAATTAAGAAAGTCAAGAGATATTTACAAAGGAAGGGAAAAAAATCTTTTTGAAAAACTTAATACATATCATGTAGTTGGCCATGGCAAAGAAAGAGGGCTGTACAAATTTCTTTTGGCTTGTTCAGATGAATTCCCATTGCCTCTGTTGTGTGTATGTAAAAGTCGTACTCGTCGACCATGCGGCTAGAGGCTGGGTGATATACGATAAATAACTTTAAAAGCTTTGTTAGAGTTAACTTGATGTCCAGTCATTATCCACAAGGCGAGCTGGTACGAGACTGAGCTATGTACAATGACTTTATTCACACTTTTGTCAAACCAAGATGAGAGATGTTCAGAAATTCGAAGATGGACTTGTCTAATTCTATGCCCTATGTGAATAGCTCCACGTAGGCAACTAAACTGGTAAATACACGTGAGACATGTGAAACAGGGCAGTCTGTCTTTATCTCTTGAACTTAGTACTGGCCAGCTAGTGAAAACACAGAATAGCTTAGCTATGTTGAAAGTCCTTTAGAAGGCCCCTCTCAGACATGGTGATAAGATTTTACTACTGACATCTCTCGTAAGTTATAACCTTAGGAAGACTGACATTTGAGGACTGTCGACAACTTCGACTGTTAACTTTCTGAGTTCATGTGTTTGTGTACGAATTTAGTCGGATATCTGCCTCTAATTATTGGGTCACGAATATTACCGAGCTCTTCGTTCACCAGTGTCTCATTTGAACAGATAACTCTAGCCTGGTGAACCAGACATCTAACCAGATTACCTTTGTATTGTAGAGGTAAGAAGCTCAGTAAGTGAGTATATTGTCCAGTGGAAGTAGGTTTTCTATACAAACGTCTACATATTGTTCCGTCTGTTCGTTTAGTCATTTGGACATCCAAAAAGGGGAAAGAGTCATTTTCTTCTTATGATGGGATGTGCCCTACTGAATTTATCCCATATGCCCCTAGTTTCACTTTATTTCTGCACAACTATAGATGTATCGTCAACATATCGGCAACAGAAATCAAGATTATAAATTACATCTTTAACAGGACCATTCTCTAGTTTCTCCAGGAAAAAAAGCTGCTAGAAGTGGGTCTAGTGGTGGTCCCATGGCAACACCATCTGACTGTCTATACATTTCCTTATTGAACAGGAAGTTTACTTTCATTGCACACCATCAAAGAAGTTCCTTTAGGGAAGACACACGAATTCCAATCTCAATACCTTGCTTTATCAATTCATTACCTTTGTAATCAAAGGCACATTAGTAAATAAGGAAGATGCAGTCAGTTATATCATATATTTGACCTTCATATTTAATTCCTTGATTCTTTCTACAAACTTATAACTATGTTTTACGCTATCTTTTACAAGTTTCTTATGTTGCAGCGGCTTCAAAAGTTCCATTTCTCAGTTAGATGGTAAGGTGAGCTAGACGTATTGAGGACTGGTCCAGGTGGCGAGCCGTATAACCTGGGTATCACAGTGCCTATAGGTTCTAGTGTTTCATACAAGGCAGATGAAATGTGGCCTTGTTGTTTCAACTTTTTAAAGATTCTGTCAACTGTATCTCAGTCCTTTTCGTTGTATCTTTGTTGGTTGTTAGTTTCTGAAATCTGTATGCATTTATATATTTATTACATTTATTTACCTTTACCAGTTGATCACGGATTGATATCAGTAAGAGAACTATTGAAAACCAGCACTGGAGTACTGGAAAGCTGTTTCATCCTCCTAGCTTCGGAATCACTGGCAGTACGCACCCACACTAAGGGGTTCGAACCCAGGACCTTCCGGTTACAAGGCAAGCTCGTATACCATTCAGCCACTGGGACGCGATTCAGTGGCCAGCCAGCCCATGAATTCTAACTTTTACCAATTCATGATTTAGCGCGACCCCAACCAATGTCATCAGTGGGACATCCATCCTCACAAGTGACTCGATGGAATTCACTAGTCACGACTTCTAACTAGAACTCCAGGAAACTCCATCCTGTAGCAAGTCACTAGCGAGCATCAGGTTAATTGTCTATAGCTAGTTCCTGGAGTTCTAGTTAGAAGTCGTGACTAGTGAATTCCATCGAGTCACTTGTGAGGATGGATGTCCCACTGATGACATTGGTTGGGGTCGCGCTAAATCATGAATTGGTAAAAGTTAGAATTCATGGGCTGGCTGGCCACTGAATCGCGTCCCAGTGGCTGAATGGTATACGAGCTTGCCTTGTAACTGGAAAGTCCTGGGTTCGAACCCCGGTTAGTGTGGGCACGTACTGCCGATGTTTCCGAAGCTAGGGGGATGAAACAGCTTTCCAGTATTTCAGTGCTGGCTTTCAATGGTTCTTTAACTGATATCAATTCGTGATCAACTCGTAAAAATAAATAAATCTGTTTATTTTCATATTTAAAATAAGGAAATTCACTGACCGAAGAAGACAGGACTTCAAGTGAACATAGAGGAGATAAAGGTGGAGATAGCCTGTCACTAGTACTAACAACAACAGCAGGCACCAGTCACTGTCAACGGGACAGACTTGAAGGAATTCACTTACTTCACTTATCTAGGATGCATCATTTCAACGACAGGCGGTAGAGATGATGTCAAAACGTGAATGAATAAAAAAAGCAAGGGGGACCTTCATCAGTCTGAAATCAGTGGAGGAATCTGCCACACTCAGCATAAAGAACAAGATTCGGATTCTCAACACTGATATCAAGTCCTTCAGTGCTTCTTTGCTGTTCAGAGACTTATCGCTGGCATCATCAAAGGCATTTCCAACAGGCTTCAAACTGTTAACAACCGACTTCTTCACTCCATGGTAAAGATTAGATTGCTGGTCGGAAAAGATTAGAGACAAGGGAGTATAACAGCCAACGAAAGAACCAAGAGTTTACCTTCCAAAGGAAATGGAGGTGCATCATACACACTCCAAGGAGACGCTTAAGTGAAGTCACACGCTAAACCCTAGAGTATAACCTTAATGAGAAACGATTAGTTGCATGTAAGTCTGAGATTAGCGTGAAGGAGACATTATGAAGAGGAGATAAGGGTTTATGAGCAATCTTAAAAGTCATCTGGAGAGGACTTTATAGAACAGGTTGAAATGGGGATGTTCTATTGAAATCATATGTTCCACTCGCAAATTAAGGGAGCAATAATAATATTTATAGAATACTTTTGCCGAGTACTCTCCAGTTAGCCCAGATAAAATATCATTCGAATGTGTTGTGGACTAGTGCCAATATATCTGACTTTGGCAATAGGCAGTGCCGATTTAGATTTCTGGCGAAGCGTACATTCATTTTGAAATAGTCCATAACTGTCGGTAGCAAATGTAAGAAATCATGAAAATTTGGTTGACATTTCCTCTGGACTTCATTATTATTATTATCATTATCATTCGTACCTTCTGTTTCAAGTGGAACATAGGGTTTTAGATGAACATCTGTATTGCATTCTGCTCCATACTTCCACTTTCACGTCCCTATACCACTACCCACAAGCTTTCATTTCCATCCCATATAATCTTCTCTATATCACTGTCGGACATCCAACTCGTCACATACCCACTCAAGTTCCACTCAATTGTCTGACGTGCTATGTCACTGGAGTAGCTCCTAAGTGTATTCCAATCCATCTGCATTTCTCGCTGTATGTTTCTTGAGCACTGGGTTCTTGCCTACTGATTCACTGCCTATTAAAGTTGATTTTTATGGCTGTGAGATCTGACCATTGAGAGTGGAAGACATGAAAAGGGTAGCTAGATGTCTTTGGTCATTGGTGTCTGTGTTCTATCTCCCCTGTTAAGTGGTAGGTGTAATAGGGTGAGTAATACTGAGGTGAGGTATAGGTCTAGTGCCAGGTAAAAAGGGGAAACCAATCGACGAGTCTGTGAAGTAACATCGACTGAGATGGTTATGACATGTGTTACACATACATCCCTAGCCATCTATCGCACACTTCGACTGGCAATGTTAGTCGACATAGGGTCAGATTGGAAAAGAGCCAGCGCTGGTCAAACGAAAACGTAGCTTCATTAATCAATAAATTCTCATAACAATTAGTTTAAGCCAGCAAGCCACGTAAGGAAATGTAAACTTCCTGGTTGGGGTCCTGGGGACGGTTAAAAAACCAGTGGTCACTGGGGACAATTGGTGATATGGCTGAAAATCGTTGTCAATGGCTGGTGCAGATGCATCCACTTCTTGTGGCTTACAATATCCCATGAAACTATATTGTTCTTCGAAATTACGACTCTTTTTGCCTCAGATCCCTGTTTACTGTCTCTATTTTGCGTTTCTTTGTGTGCTGAGTGATGTGTGGCAAATCGAACTGCTGCACACCGGTGCAAAGTTCTATGTTGAAAACAGTCAGTCGTAGTTGATTTTCGCTTGTCTGACTTTCTGATCAGCCAGGGATATGATCTACAAAATGGAGTGAAGGAGATACTTGTTGATATAAGTGTGCAGGAAGCTGCTGAAATTCCCTTTGACGGCACGTGGACCAAGTCTTTGAATCATACAGAATCACTACAAGACCTCGCAGTAGTGTTAAGAATTCAGATTCTTTTGGAGAATTTCATCCTGAGCTGACATCAGTTAGAGAACCACTGGAGTACTGCCGGACAGCTGTTTCGTCAACCGATTTTGGGACTCTGCTTCAGCAGTACGCACCCACACCACAGTGAGGTTCGAACTCAGGATCTTCTGGTTACAAGGCGAGTGCGCTCATAGACCATTAAGCCACTGGTACCCGATCCAATGGCCAGCCCATGAATTCCAAATTCAGCCAATTCATAACATAGCGCAACCACCTGCTGTACCCCACTGGTCATGGTTTCCCACTAGAACCTCAGGTTAACAGGCCTGAATATGGCCACTCGCTAGTGAGCATCAGATCAATTTTCAAGTATTGGTTTTTGTAGGGATTCTGTTTGACTGTTTGGTGGATTTCCTGTTAAACCAATACTTGAAAATTCAGATTATTTACCATATACTAAGTATCGTAGATAGCTGGTACTGAGCTCAAAGTAACCCTCATCTGATCCCACTACCAGAATCTGTTGCTAAATTTATATGGTTGTCAAGATGGATATGTTATTCTCAAGATAAGTTTTCAATATCAATTTATCTGTTAAGATTACCAAGTATTGATTAGCAGAGGTATGACTCGTTACAGGTCTGATGACGAATTGACATCAGTTAAAGAAGAACCATTGAAAACCAACCAACCAGGGAATACTGGACAGCTGACTGTTTCGTCCCAGCGATTGAGAGAGACTCTTAATAGGTATACATCCACACTGCAGAGTTCGAACCCAGAAGTCGCCGGTTACAAGACGAGTTTATAGACTGACTATTCAGCCTCTAGGATTTTAATCAGATTGCCAACAAACTCCAACCTCTGCTAATTAGTTATTAAGAATGGTAAAAGTAGTCATAACATACTTCCTGTTAGACTATACTACATTTAACTTCATTCCTATATTTTGTAGTAGATCACATGCACTAAGTTGCATAACCAGCCAGTTAGTGACAGAAAAAACAAAAGCTACAGTATTCACACACGCGCGTATCAATATTAAAAAGAATGTCTCTCCACCACCATCAACGACAAAAAAGGTCAACCAACAATTCGTGGAAAACGACGAAAACATTTTGTTTTTTCATGTCTCCATTTCTACACACTTGAAATACACCAAAATAAAAAAAGTTTAACAAAACATATATATGACTCCATTTAGGGGTGACTTTTAAAGTTTTTGTTTACTTTTTCTTCAAACATAAATGGGGTGTTATTTTTTTATTGGTTTTTGTTTTTTCTTCTTTCTAACATTCCATTTTGGAATATATATTTCACAATTCACATCGATGCACACTTATTTAGTTAAGTGAAGGCTTTTATTTTTTTTCTCAAAGGAATAACGAATTTACCAATCGAAATTCGTTAAAAATCTTTCTCAGGTAAAAATTATTCCTTTGAAATTCGGTTTGGGTCCAAGTGGCTTAATGGTCTGCTAGCTAGCTCGCCTTGTAAGCAGAAGATCATGCGTTCGAACCCTGTCGGTGGATACGTACTGCTGAGGCAGATTCGCAAACTAGGCTGACGAAACAGATAGCTGTCCAGCACTCCACTAGTGGTTTTCCAATGGTTCTCTAACTGATGTCAGCTCCTCATGATGAAATCCTCCAAAAGAATCTGAATTCTTAACACTTCTGTGAGGTCTGTTATTGATTCTATATGATTCAAAGGCTTGTTCCACATGTTGTCGAAGGGAATTTCAGCAGCTTACTGTACACAACAAGTATCTCCTTCACTCCATTTTGTAAATCAGATCCTTGGCTGATCAGAAAGTCAGACAAGCGAAAACCAACTATTAATGACTGACTGACTGGTTTCAACATAGAACTTTGCACCGGTGTGCAGCAGTTCGAGTTGCCACGCTTGCTATATGCAGCACACAAAGCAAGAGGAGGGAGTTAAGATAGGGTCAAAAGAGAGGTAATAAACAGAAGTGGGAATGGAAAAAAATAGTAATATAGAAGAACAATATAGTTTTATTGAATATTGTAAGCCACAAGAAGTAGATGCATCTGCGCCAGCCATTGGAACAGAGGATTTTGAGCTATATCACCGATCGTCTTCAGCCTTAATTGGTTTTTACTATCTCGAGGACCCCAACATGGAAGCCAATGTATATTTCCCTAGGTGGTGGGATGAATGACTTAAACTAAGTGTTGTGGATTTCATTGATTGATGAAGCCATGTTGAAACCTGTGTCAGTCAGATAACATTGCCTATCGAGGAAGGCGATCAATGACTAGAGATGCATGCGTAACGTGTGTCCTAACCATCTCAACAGAAAAAACTGCTTCACAACCTCGTCGACTGGTTTTCCCTCCACACCTAGCACTTACTGGATGCCTAACCTCAATACTGCTCATGCTGTTATACCGCCACTTAACAGGTGAGACAGAATACAGACACCTATGATCAAAGACAGCTGGCTATTCTTTTCAGATATCCCACCTTCAATGGCCATTTCTCATAGCCAGCCATAAAGGAGGACAAAGTGAACTGAAGAGAAGTACACATTCCTTTTGATCGTCAGCTTTCCGGATATCATGTCTTCTAAGTCAGAGATGGAGTAAGTTGCTGGGCATATGCTTAGCGAGCCTTCTTTATGCGTGCTGAAATTTCGTCATCGATCAACCAGCTGGCTTTGGCTGATGCAACTCCCCAAATAATTGAAGTGGTCAACACTCTCTACCACTTCACTCTGTCTCTCTAAGCTAGGAGTGGTAATAAAGTCTAGGGTTATCTAATTTCTTGACGAGCACGGAATTAAGTGGATTTTTAAAAGGGAAGAAGATCTGCATTTCAAACATTGATATCAAGCCGGTCAGTGACTCCTATATGGTTCAGACGCTTTGGCATATGCGTCATCAGAAGTATTACTAGCAGGCTACTGTGAGCTATCACTAACATCTGTCCGCATTTTGTTCGATGCTGACCGGAAAACAGGTAAACAACTAGGAACTCTAGGAGGTATCAAATCAGCCAAGAACGTGTCGTTCAACAGACTCACAAAAAGAAATGAAGATGGAGACTGTTGATTGGCATCACTCGCCAAACACCTGAAAGGAAGCCTAATGTAAACCGACGGGTTCGCTGTTATACATTGATGTGAAGATCATCTGAGGAGGGAGTGAGTGCTTTTGAATAGTCCTCAGGTCAGTTAAATGCAGTGTAGTATATATAACCAAGAGTATTGATGGTGTGAGGCTAGAGCTTCTTTATAACACTCAAAACTCAAGGAATGGATGATAATGTTTAATATTTTAAAGAATTAAAAGCATTTTGATTTGAATCATTTTCCGGATTACAGGATTGGTGGGAAATTTGGATTAATTTCAATTTAAAGCAGTGACTATTGAAGAGAGAATATTCTTTCTGATAAATTCATCATCACGTTCTACATATATATGACAGTAATAACTAAGGTAATATTGTTATCAACAGCATTAATGTCACCTAAAATTTTATTTTTTATTTATTATTCCTTCACGTTCGCATTGGAACATAGGGCTTCAAGCTGGAGGCTTGAAGTTTCTGTAGCAGTATTTATTTTTACAGGATGGGGTTGCTAGCCTCATGTCCAACCTTTCCTCTTTACCAGCTTTATTTCTGGCTTAGTGAGGTAAAGGAGTGGCCAGCCGGGGATCGAACCCCAGACCATGTGCATGGTCGGCTAGCGTTCTAACCGCTATACCACCGACTCACTTAAAATTACATTGAATCAACAGAATCAACAGTTATGCATTAAAATAACACTCAACTAAGTATTTTGAGGTGTTAGTCTGTAGATATTTGAATTGTTTCCAGTGTGACGGTAGAATGATATCAGCCGGAGAATCGCTGGAAACCAGAGAGTACAGGATAGCCGTTAGTAGTCATGAACAGTGACGTCCAACCGATCAAGAGTGACAACAAATACTCTTCGATGACATCTGCTGGTGGTTAAGCTGAAATCATGAATCGATAGGAGTTAGAATTCATGGGCCTTCAAGTTGGGTCCCAGTGGCTGAGTGGACAGCGACCTTACCTGCTAACTGGAAGGTCATAGGTCCGAAACCCAGTGAATCCGTACTGCCCAAACAATGACAAGAAAACCGTTTTCAATAGTTCTCTTACTGATATCAGATAAATTAAGGGATGTAACAACAGACCTTCATTAACAGTTGTCTTAGCTCAATACTTAAGATCAGATGGCCAGAAATGATCAGCAACAGAGATCTCTGGCAATGAGCGAACCAACACAGCAGGAACCGATTGTGAAACAAATAGGCAGAAAGAAATGGAGATGGATTGGCTGGCCATACTCTGAGGAAACCATCAAGTGAGTGACATCACTAGACAAGCCATCGCTCGAGTGGAACCCGAAAGGGAAGCGGCGAGTTGGTCGTCAGTGCGAGGGTGACTTGGAGGAGGTCATGTGAAGAGGAGATGGAAACGTGTGGGCAGACTTGGAGCCAGGTGAAGACTCTAGCAGAGAACCAAACACAATGGAGACTCACGGCTGAAGCCCTATGTTCCTCTATGAATTAAAGGAAACAATAATAACAATAAGGGATGTAACACAAAATTTATGAATCTATAGGCTTGACAGCAAGCCAGGGGAGCAATAGTGGCTGGCTGGACCTCTATCTTTGTACTCAGAGCTCTGGTTGCTTTAATTAAATTGCAAAGTCCTATTCTGTTTGGAGTGTTCGATATCTAGAGGCCTTTGATAATTAATTCGATAGCCAGTAGACGATAGAGAAAGATTCTGCAATGTTATCTTTGTAGCCTGTTTGAACGAAGTTGTCTTACATAGAACTGTCAGACGTTTTGACAACACCTTTATTTAACTACACTGATAGGTGTTTCCGAGCATGAAAAATTCAGTTCCTGGAGCAAGTGCCAATATAACTTGCCCCATAGGAGCCGATTAATTGATGGATACAATTAGAAGTATTGGTTTAGTAGGGAATTTCCTTTGATTGGATGGAGGATTTTATCATGAGCTGAAATCAGTTAGAGAACCACTTGAAAACCACCACTGGACTACTGCCAGACAGCTGTTTCGTCCTAGTTTGGGACTCCTCATCAGTACGCACACACCGGGGTTCGAACCCAGGACCTTGTGGTTACAAGGCAAGCGAGCTCGTAGACCATTGAGCCACTGCGACTAATCTAGTTCCCTCATCTTTCAGTTTTGTGGGGAAAATATGACTTGGAGCTAAAGGGCATAAGAGGTTGTTTGAATGGATTTTCTCAACTTCTTGGTTATAATTTCACTAAATGAATCCCCTCTGAATTGGGGCGGTACATGTAGAGGCTTCATGTTAAGAGATACAGAAGAATTATTTGCCCTTCTTCTTGTCCATGTGTTTGGTGCTGAAGTTTTCAGGATAGCTATTTTCAACTCAAATGTCATCAACAACTTTACTTTCGTCTTCAAAAGCATTTGCTGAACAAATAGCTCTGACTCAATATCTAAGAGTCTTTAATTATTATTAGTGTCATATAAAGGCAGGACCTGAAAACGTATTTATCGAAAAGAATATTCTATGTTCATTGATCAGTCTTTTATATTTTTATAGACACCTTTAATGAATGAATTTAAGTTATTAGGTTTTCATTTCAAACCAGCATTGATCTGTTAGAGGAATCACTGAAAACGAGTCGGAAGCACTGGACAGCTGTTTCATCATAGCTTGCGACTCTTTACCAGTGCGAGAATATCACCTCACCAGGGATGAAACCCTGAAACGTCCGATTACCACCACCTTCAGCAATGCCCCCGACAAGCATCCAGCTCATATTGACATGGTGAACCTTACTGATGATGACATTCCACTGCAGCTTCAAGACATTCATCCAGTAGCCATCAGTGAACTGGCGATTGATGTTCAGATGATAGGATTCTTTCACATAATTTTCCTTGAAATCTTTTATTCAGGAATTCTCAACCATGGACAATTAGAACTGATGTTCATCGCTCAGAAGACATTCATTCGTCAATCCCTGAACTTCTAATTCCTAAGAATGTTTTCAAATGATTTATATCGATATGTACTAGGTACTACTTAAATTGCTTTTCAAGTAATATAATACATAACACGAAAGATTCCATATCATGGCAGTTAGGAAGGAATATCTCCCTGATTTAGTGAGGTTCACTTCGACCTGCATTTCTAAGTATTCTCTAAGAGTTATATGGTGTGTTGCAAAAATTGAGATTGTCGTCTTATTTGGTTAAACGGTATTGGCAATGATAAGTGACAAGGTCTGGGTATGCGATTTTATAAAAGTTTGTGATAAGACCGGAACATTTTAAGCAGCTTGATCTTTTAAGTTTATCAGACGAGTACTAGTGTTGTGTTGATCTATTTGACCAAACTAGTGTACACATATGTACTAGTACTTCTTCGCGTTTATTATTGTGTCCTAACGCTGTGATTACTCGGCATCCACAACGTAAATCAAAAGACACTTGAGAAGGAGTACGAATGTGCATTATCGCAGTCGTCAAAATTCAAAAGTTGAGCAAATAAAAAGTATCAATTGTTAACATGCAATCTTTGGGGTGATAAGCAAATCAAAGTCCAATTACATAGTGAAAGTATACTACGATGATGAGTAATAAAATGGGTCACTACACTAGTTTAGGTGAATTTCGGAATAAATCTGAATCCTTAGTTTGTAGTGATTTGATTTATTCCAAGTTTGACAGTGAGAGAACTACCGAAAATCAGGGAGTAGTGGACAGCTGCTTCACTCCAGCGTAGAACTCTTCATCAGCACGCATCCATGATCCCTTCCCCTTCTAGATCGCTGGGTCTCAAATCATGGTGTCCCATCTACAATGACATCAGATTGAGGAGCTCAGTTCCAATCAACATTATTTTGCGAGTTCACCCGACTTCTGGGAGTGCAGCATATCTCCACCACTGCATACCATCCAGCAGCGAATGGCCTAGTAGAAAGATTTCACAGACAGTTAAAGAGTTCCTTGATGGCGCATTCTGATTCATCCCACTGGAGTGACCACTTACCTTTGATTTTGCTCAGCATCCGGTCAACCGTTAAAGAGGACCTTGGCTGTACACCAGCACAACTAGTTTACGGCACTACTTTAACACTGCCAAGACAGCTAGTAGCCTCTCAGAACTCCCAAGATGTGAATATTTCTAAGTTTTCTAATCAACTGACCAGGCGAATGCTACAACTTCAACCAATAGCTCCGAGACAATCTCCTCACAGAGCAAATGTAAGCAGACATCTACAAACCTGTAAATTTGTCTTTATGAGCATCGATAAAGTCAGGAAAGGGATACAACCTCCATATGAAGGCTAATTCCCAGTACTGCATCGCGCGGAAGAATATTTCACTGTGAACGAAGAAGGTAAAAAGCTGATGATCTCCGTGGATAGACTCAAACCTGCTTACACAGATGACGACGACATCCCAACATCGACTTCAGTAAACAAACAAGAAACCGCCAAAGCTCCAGAGGTGCCAATAATACCACCTCCCCCTTGCATTACTCGTAGTGACAGGCAGGTTAATAAACCTGCATGTTTTGTACACTTTACTGTTTAATACCTTCAAGGTTGTAACAATTTTTTTTACATATACATTAATACCACTCATATTGATTATTGTTGTTAATTACTCTGGAGCTTTGGCGGATTTTCACCAGCATCTGCCACCTTTTTTGGCTCCATACTGAAGCTGAAATGGCTAGTCTGAAAGAACAAGTAACGGACAACTGTGGGAACAAACCAATCACGAGCCAACTGCTAAACAAATTTGTAAGAGAAAATGGAGATGGATCGTATACGCATTGAGGAGACCACCGGATAACATCGAGCTCAATGTAGAGCCATCACTCGACTGGAATCTAAATGGGGTGCGACGATTTGGTCGTTGGTGAGATGGCGACTTAGAGTAGATTGTGTGAGGAAGAGATGATAGATTATGTGTAATCGCGGAGCTACCCAGCTGAATAGGATTGCAGAAAAAAGGATGAAGTGGAGGTGTTCTGTTGCAGCCAAATTTTACACTTGTAACCCTAGGGAATAACAATCTGCAACAGGCTGTTGGAAATTCTTTTCGTGAACCACCAAGTTTCTGACCCGTATAGAATAACCAACTTCACATTTGTGTTGAAAATCCAAATCTTGTTCCTTATGCTGAGTGTGGAATATTTCCATACTGGTTTCAGGTTGACAGAGGTGTATCTTGCCTTTCCGATTCTGACTGACTTTAACATCTTCGTCCGTTCTGCCTGTAGTTGAGACGATGCTTCCTAGAGAAATGAAGGAGGTAACCTCTGTCAAGTCTCTCCCGTTGATGGTCATTGGTGCTGGTTGTTGTTGCTCTTGCTATTCGTTAACTGGTTATCCTCATCACCTTTTTCTTCTCTATGTACACCTGGATGAGTCCAGTCTTCGCTGCCATCCAGTTTCTTCAGCCAGTTCGTCTGTTTTCGCCTGCAAGTCTGAGAGTTTGTGTGACATCAAACATAAATCATCCACGCGCGAAGTCGAGACCTTCAAGATTCCTCTTACCAGTGGTCCAGCGTATTCTTGACTCCCCACTCCCAGCTCACAGTCTGACGCATAGTACAGTCCACCACATATAGGAATATCATTGGCACTAGTGGGTGACCTTGCCTTACCCTGTACTCCCTTCGAACGCCTTCCCAAGTAAGTTTTCCGTTGTGGATCACCTGACGCGTGGCAGGCATTGTCATATAGTCAACTGTTGAATGAGGTAGATAGGGACTTGAGGTACTCCATAGTGTTGAAATAGTTTCCAAATTAGTTCTCGGCCAATGCTGTCTGTCGAAAGCCCTTTCGAAATCGATGAAGTTGAAGTACGGAGAGGTTTGTCTGCCATTCTAGGCTCTGTTCTGCGTTGACTTTGTGTAGAGTTACAATTTGATGATCACATGATTAGGCTTTCCTGAATCCAGCTTGTTGTCCACGGAGTTCTGTATCTAATGCATCCTTTATTCACTCCAGGATGATGAGGCTTATCGCTTTGCTTAACATGGCTTGGAGCATTATTTCACGCCAGTTCTTGCACAGGCAGGCATAAGTCGCCCTTCTTTGGCAGTGTGGTAGCTGTTCTTCCAATCAGTAGGCATCTTTCCTTGTATCCAAACATTTTGCAGTAATGGGGTTAAAACATCTGCTGAAATCTCCGGGGCTGTCTTCAGTGCTTCGGGATAGATGCTGCCTTGTCCTGCTGCCTTCCCGGACTTCAGTAGCTTACCCGCATTCACGATTTCTTCTTTCGTTGGAGGATCAGTGTCCACCGGCAGTTCTGTGCGTGCTCTTGGTGGTATTTATCGGTGAGCTGCCGGTGGTGGTCAATTCAGGAGTTTTTAAATTGTCACTCTTCATTTTTATCCAGTGCAGTGTACAGTGAACTCAGCTTCTACTTCTCCTATTGTCCACCTTTGCATAGAGTCATCTTCCCTTTCACCATCCTCTTCTATCTAATTAGCTTCCAGGTATCCGTTGACAAACATTTTTTGTCTTGTCTCTTCTTTCTTCCTGGAACAGTTGCACACGTTTCGCTGAACATCGCTTTCGAAAATTTCCAATATTCTTCCACGCAGGTTTCCTCGGTGGTAACATGTAGTGTCTCTCACTTTGCTCTGATCTGATCTCTAGTGAAAGCATCCCTTTAGTTTCTGAACGTTGAACGTGAATTGTGGTCTGTCTCTATTTGTTTTCATGGATTTCAGCTTCACCTTGAAGGCTTCTTCAACTAGATGATGGTCTGAGCTCACATCTGCTCCCCTTCTTGACTTGTGTCCAGCAGACTGGCTGTGTCTCCACTTTCTTGAACAGCATTGAGATGAAATTTATCTGGTTCTTGGTGTGCCCGTCAGGCGAATCCCTTGTTGCTTTGTTCATATCCCTGTGCTTGTTCACACCCCTTCCGATCACCAGATCATTGAAAGCGCAGAAGTCTGTGAAGAGTTCTTCGTTCTCGTTCGTTTCTCCCTAAGCCTTGCGACCAATGATGAGTTCTCTTCCTGTATTATCCGCCCCCAGTTTGGCTGACATTAATATGGCCCATGCGGATTTTGATGTCACTAACTTGGATGTTGTCCATTACTGTTTGTATGTCTGTAGTAATCTTCCTTCTCTTGTTCCACGTCGTTTGTAGCACTGTGCATATCACTGGATAATTGTGCCCTTTTTTCTTTACTTCTGAGTTGCATCTTGCTGTCATGATCCTGGATGAAATTAATTCACACTGTACCAGGGCCTCAGCTGACGCTGGTGACATCATGATGACCAATCAACGCCTCAGTGTGCTCACGGTTGGCGCATGGGTGACCGGAGTAGATTACTGACTCTCCAGTTGACAGTTTTGACAATACGCATCCATTCCATCTGCTCTCAAAGATACCCAGCACTTCTAGGCCATATCTTCGCATCTCTTTGGCTACGTGGACAGGCTTCCCTGTCTCGCACATTGTAGAGACATTCCATGTACCCATTCTTACTCTTGCTTTCGTCGACATAAGACACATCTGCTGACTGGTTTCTTGAAGGCTAGGTTTCGCCGGCCCTCGTCATTTCGCTTCTCCAGGTCGAGTGAAGAATAAGATTGTTACTATTTGAAGTTTTTGTATTTTTAGTGTATTTTACTGGCTAAATAGGCGAACTTTATTTAGTGAGGGTCGGTATAGTGTGACCAACAAGTAGCACCACCAGTATTTTACAGCTGGTACGCCCGCTCCACACCACTTGCCATATCTCAAGCCCAATTTATATGCATTCCGACTTTCCCACCGGTTGTATCACTTTTGCATAATGGGTTATTTTTATTTGCGTGTTTGCGTCTTTATACTGCTGGAATACTGTTATTATTATCGAACATCATATAACTAAACTTACCAGTTACGCTGCAACTTTCCACCTTCTGGAGAGATTGCCCATATTCATGGTTCTCACCTAGTGAACCCCAGTTCGCCCTGTGGCATATTCACTCACATGAAACTAAAGCCAACTTAGTCACTGTGAGTCCTCGTGAAAACATCATGGTGGATGTTTTGGATGATCTAGACGACCAATTCCCGAACTTTTAAGATAATCCGAAAACGGCTCACCCTAAGATAGTGACGCTTACTGGCCAATAAAATATTCAGAAGCTCTTCAGAGACGTGCAGGCTGGAAATTCCAGGCTCACACGAATGCTTCGTCAAGACAGAGCCGTTGAGGTTACTAGACCATTCACCAGCATTTCTACAGCCATATTCACGAACAATCCACGTCAGAGCGCCATCCATTCAACAAGTGACTTGCTCAGTGTCGAAATCAGACAAATATATGGGGGGTTGTGTAATATCAGGAAGGAAATTAGAGATTGAAGTCCTTCTCATAATCTCCTACTTCGTGTTCAAGAAAGAGGCAACCGAAGTAAGAAAATCTCAGCTTGTAATTTGCTGATAACAGAGATGTTATAGTACCAATGCACAAAAGTAAACTCGTCCCTGCACCTTTGACACTGACAGGTCGACAAACTTGTGAGCCACAACTCAATAGTGACTAACGTCGCTGACTAACCATTAACTTGTCTTCTCCCCCATGTCAGAGCCGTGTCTCTAGGATACGCTTCATGGTTTTTAATGCAGCAGAAGCTTGTGTCACCTAACCTACAACAGAAGAGTGTCTGCAGCCAACATCTCTACAACTGTGCGCTCCCAGTGGTTTGCCCATTACAACTTATGGCGGAAGGTTCTTGGATCTTAACATCGGACTTCGCCGTTGTTTCCGTTAGTCTCATATTGTGACTGATGTGGCTGCTGACACTGTCAGCATGGATCACCTGCAGCGCTGGTGGTTACTGACAGACGCAAGCAACAAGTTGATTTGATATCCTACACAACTTTTTGTCTTCGGCACTGTTACTCATGGACACCCTCATCCTTGTGTATTCAAACTAAAATACATCAGGTCCGTACTTTACCAGCCTTTATGTTTCTGACAAACTATCTACACATACTTGATAAATTTTCTTCTGGGGAGGAAAATGCTGTTGCCTGTCCAGAATCTGGTCGAATAAAACGGTTACTTATCATCGCCAAAAAATTTTGTACGTGTGATTAGCAACAAACACAACATAAGCACTATCCATAACCAATATCCAAGGTCAATTTCACAAGCTCTTATGAACTTTTTGTTTCTTTGGCACTCACTTCCTCTTGTTTCTAAATGGCTGTATGCTTTTTGAATATTCTAACACGATCTGTCCTTTTCTTTGCTGCAGCCCTCATGAAGGCAACAATGTATAATTCAATTAACCTTTGTGAAAAGTCACGATTTGAACAAAAAGGACAGCGCCGATGTAGAGACTCTTAAATTCCTTTTCTCCAGGCAATTCTCCTGTTGGGTTGGCAAACACTCTACAGAAGACATTGATGAACCAGTTGCAAAAGGATCTGGAGTGGGAAGAATTAACAAAAGCAAATTAGAGCAAGAGGACAGGGGGTCCGATAAGTGAGACAGAAACAGTGCGTGTATACACGGTATAAATAAAAGGAAAGAGCGGGACCAATAGCGGTAAAGCCAGAGGAAAAAGATCAGAGTAAAATTATCATGTACAGCGGAAACAGGGTCTCTTAGAACCAGACTGCCTCTCTTACAGAGATATTCGGTGCCTTTCATGGTACTAAAATACACCAAGGACTAAATTAAACCGATTTGTAGAGTTAAATGTTTCCCAAAAATGTTTCAATCCCCAGCCTTCTTTGCTCAACAGTGGGTAGTGGCCTTAACTCCATAATAAAGCACAAACTATTGCTCATAATCATATCAACTTCATATGATATGACCTCCTGTACGACTGTGTTGGATATTTTTGATTGAACACTAGTAACTAGTGTAATGGGTCTAGTCCTATCTTCGGTGCAGACTGAATTCTATCAGTCATGTTTGCAATGTGGCCACCATGCTAGGTGGCTCGCCATTGCGGTGCACTGTGAATTGTTGGTATTAGATGGTTGGAGGCAATCGGCAGGAAGCCTTGGACCTAGGTTTCGTGCTAGTTGGCACTCATCAGCAAGGCGTATCTGCAACCTTGAAGGAACTGATGTCCCTTCTGAGATTCGAACCCGCGTCACCCAGTGCTGCAGTCAGAGACGTTACCACTGAGCTGTTCAGGCTCGCGACTGACCTCCTGTAGGACTGTGTTGGATATTTTTGATTGAACACTAGTAACTAGTGTAATGGGTCTAGTCCTATCTTCGGTGCAGACTGAATTCTATCAGTCATGTTTGCAATGTGGCCACCATGCTAGGTGGCTCGCCATTGCGGTGCACTGTGAATTGTTGGTATTAGATGGTTGGAGGCAATCGGCAGGAAGCCTTGGACCTAGGTTTCGTGCTAGTTGGCACTCATCAGCAAGGCGTATCTGCAACCTTGAAGGAACTGATGTCCCTTCTGAGATTCGAACCCGCGTCACCCAGTGCTGCAGTCAGAGACGTTACCACTGAGCTGTTCAGGCTCGCGACTGACCTCCTGTAGGACTGTGTTGGATATTTTTGATTGAACACTAGTAACTAGTGTAATGGGTCTAGTCCTATCTTCGGTGCAGACTGAATTCTATCAGTCATGTTTGCAATGTGGCCACCATGCTAGGTGGCTCGCCATTGCGGTGCACTGTGAATTGTTGGTATTAGATGGTTGGAGGCAATCGGCAGGAAGCCTTGGACCTAGGTTTCGTGCTAGTTGGCACTCATCAGCAAGGCGTATCTGCAACCTTGAAGGAACTGATGTCCCTTCTGAGATTCGAACCCGCGTCACCCAGTGCTGCAGTCAGAGACGTTACCACTGAGCTGTTCAGGCTCGCGACTGACCTCCTGTAGGACTGTGTTGGATATTTTTGATTGAACACTAGTAACTAGTGTAATGGGTCTAGTCCTATCTTCGGTGCAGACTGAATTCTATCAGTCATGTTTGCAATGTGGCCACCATGCTAGGTGGCTCGCCATTGCGGTGCACTGTGAATTGTTGGTATTAGATGGTTGGAGGCAATCGGCAGGAAGCCTTGGACCTAGGTTTCGTGCTAGTTGGCACTCATCAGCAAGGCGTATCTGCAACCTTGAAGGAACTGATGTCCCTTCTGAGATTCGAACCCGCGTCACCCAGTGCTGCAGTCAGAGACGTTACCACTGAGCTGTTCAGGCTCGCGACTGACCTCCTGTAGGACTGTGTTGGATATTTTTGATTGAACACTAGTAACTAGTGTAATGGGTCTAGTCCTATCTTCGGTGCAGACTGAATTCTATCAGTCATGTTTGCAATGTGGCCACCATGCTAGGTGGCTCGCCATTGCGGTGCACTGTGAATTGTTGGTATTAGATGGTTGGAGGCAATCGGCAGGAAGCCTTGGACCTAGGTTTCGTGCTAGTTGGCACTCATCAGCAAGGCGTATCTGCAACCTTGAAGGAACTGATGTCCCTTCTGAGATTCGAACCCGCGTCACCCAGTGCTGCAGTCAGAGACGTTACCACTGAGCTGTTCAGGCTCGCGACTGACCTCCTGTAGGACTGTGTTGGATATTTTTGATTGAACACTAGTAACTAGTGTAATGGGTCTAGTCCTATCTTCGGTGCAGACTGAATTCTATCAGTCATGTTTGCAATGTGGCCACCATGCTAGGTGGCTCGCCATTGCGGTGCACTGTGAATTGTTGGTATTAGATGGTTGGAGGCAATCGGCAGGAAGCCTTGGACCTAGGTTTCGTGCTAGTTGGCACTCATCAGCAAGGCGTATCTGCAACCTTGAAGGAACTGATGTCCCTTCTGAGATTCGAACCCGCGTCACCCAGTGCTGCAGTCAGAGACGTTACCACTGAGCTGTTCAGGCTCGCGACTGACCTCCTGTAGGACTGTGTTGGATATTTTTGATTGAACACTAGTAACTAGTGTAATGGGTCTAGTCCTATCTTCGGTGCAGACTGAATTCTATCAGTCATGTTTGCAATGTGGCCACCATGCTAGGTGGCTCGCCATTGCGGTGCACTGTGAATTGTTGGTATTAGATGGTTGGAGGCAATCGGCAGGAAGCCTTGGACCTAGGTTTCGTGCTAGTTGGCACTCATCAGCAAGGCGTATCTGCAACCTTGAAGGAACTGATGTCCCTTCTGAGATTCGAACCCGCGTCACCCAGTGCTGCAGTCAGAGACGTTACCACTGAGCTGTTCAGGCTCGCGACTGACCTCCTGTAGGACTGTGTTGGATATTTTTGATTGAACACTAGTAACTAGTGTAATGGGTCTAGTCCTATCTTCGGTGCAGACTGAATTCTATCAGTCATGTTTGCAATGTGGCCACCATGCTAGGTGGCTCGCCATTGCGGTGCACTGTGAATTGTTGGTATTAGATGGTTGGAGGCAATCGGCAGGAAGCCTTGGACCTAGGTTTCGTGCTAGTTGGCACTCATCAGCAAGGCGTATCTGCAACCTTGAAGGAACTGATGTCCCTTCTGAGATTCGAACCCGCGTCACCCAGTGCTGCAGTCAGAGACGTTACCACTGAGCTGTTCAGGCTCGCGACTGACCTCCTGTAGGACTGTGTTGGATATTTTTGATTGAACACTAGTCAGTAACTAGTGTAATGGGTCTAGTCCTATCTTCGGTGCAGACTGAATTCTATCAGTCATGTTTGCAATGTGGCCACCATGCTAGGTGGCTCGCCATTGCGGTGCACTGTGAATTGTTGGTATTAGATGGTTGGAGGCAATCGGCAGGAAGCCTTGGACCTAGGTTTCGTGCTAGTTGGCACTCATCAGCAAGGCGTATCTGCAACCTTGAAGGAACTGATGTCCCTTCTGAGATTCGAACCCGCGTCACCCAGTGCTGCAGTCAGAGACGTTACCACTGAGCTGTTCAGGCTCGCGACTGACCTCCTGTAGGACTGTGTTGGATATTTTTTGATTGAACACTAGTAACTAGTGTAATGGGTCTAGTCCTATCTTCGGTGCAGACTGAATTCTATCAGTCATGTTTGCAATGTGGCCACCATGCTAGGTGGCTCGCCATTGCGGTGCACTGTGAATTGTTGGTATTAGATGGTTGGAGGCAATCGGCAGGAAGCCTTGGACCTAGGTTTCGTGCTAGTTGGCACTCATCAGCAAGGCGTATCTGCAACCTTGAAGGAACTGATGTCCCTTCTGAGATTCGAACCCGCGTCACCCAGTGCTGCAGTCAGAGACGTTACCACTGAGCTGTTCAGGCTCGCGACTGACCTCCTGTAGGACTGTGTTGGATATTTTTGATTGAACACTAGTCAGTAACTAGTGTAATGGGTCTAGTCCTATCTTCGGTGCAGACTGAATTCTATCAGTCATGTTTGCAATGTGGCCACCATGCTAGGTGGCTCGCCATTGCGGTGCACTGTGAATTGTTGGTATTAGATGGTTGGAGGCAATCGGCAGGAAGCCTTGGACCTAGGTTTCGTGCTAGTTGGCACTCATCAGCAAGGCGTATCTGCAACCTTGAAGGAACTGATGTCCCTTCTGAGATTCGAACCCGCGTCACCCAGTGCTGCAGTCAGAGACGTTACCACTGAGCTGTTCAGGCTCGCGACTGACCTCCTGTAGGACTGTGTTGGATATTTTTGATTGAACACTAGTCAGTAACTAGTGTAATGGGTCTAGTCCTATCTTCGGTGCAGACTGAATTCTATCAGTCATGTTTGCAATGTGGCCACCATGCTAGGTGGCTCGCCATTGCGGTGCACTGTGAATTGTTGGTATTAGATGGTTGGAGGCAATCGGCAGGAAGCCTTGGACCTAGGTTTCGTGCTAGTTGGCACTCATCAGCAAGGCGTATCTGCAACCTTGAAGGAACTGATGTCCCTTCTGAGATTCGAACCCGCGTCACCCAGTGCTGCAGTCAGAGACGTTACCACTGAGCTGTTCAGGCTCGCGACTGACCTCCTGTAGGACTGTGTTGGATATTTTTGATTGAACACTAGTCAGTAACTAGTGTAATGGGTCTAGTCCTATCTTCGGTGCAGACTGAATTCTATCAGTCATGTTTGCAATGTGGCCACCATGCTAGGTGGCTCGCCATTGCGGTGCACTGTGAATTGTTGGTATTAGATGGTTGGAGGCAATCGGCAGGAAGCCTTGGACCTAGGTTTCGTGCTAGTTGGCACTCATCAGCAAGGCGTATCTGCAACCTTGAAGGAACTGATGTCCCTTCTGAGATTCGAACCCGCGTCACCCAGTGCTGCAGTCAGAGACGTTACCACTGAGCTGTTCAGGCTCGCGACTGACCTCCTGTAGGACTGTGTTGGATATTTTTGATTGAACACTAGTCAGTAACTAGTGTAATGGGTCTAGTCCTATCTTCGGTGCAGACTGAATTCTATCAGTCATGTTTGCAATGTGGCCACCATGCTAGGTGGCTCGCCATTGCGGTGCACTGTGAATTGTTGGTATTAGATGGTTGGAGGCAATCGGCAGGAAGCCTTGGACCTAGGTTTCGTGCTAGTTGGCACTCATCAGCAAGGCGTATCTGCAACCTTGAAGGAACTGATGTCCCTTCTGAGATTCGAACCCGCGTCACCCAGTGCTGCAGTCAGAGACGTTACCACTGAGCTGTTCAGGCTCGCGACTGACCTCCTGTAGGACTGTGTTGGATATTTTTGATTGAACACTAGTCAGTAACTAGTGTAATGGGTCTAGTCCTATCTTCGGTGCAGACTGAATTCTATCAGTCATGTTTGCAATGTGGCCACCATGCTAGGTGGCTCGCCATTGCGGTGCACTGTGAATTGTTGGTATTAGATGGTTGGAGGCAATCGGCAGGAAGCCTTGGACCTAGGTTTCGTGCTAGTTGGCACTCATCAGCAAGGCGTATCTGCAACCTTGAAGGAACTGATGTCCCTTCTGAGATTCGAACCCGCGTCACCCAGTGCTGCAGTCAGAGACGTTACCACTGAGCTGTTCAGGCTCGCGACTGACCTCCTGTAGGACTGTGTTGGATATTTTTGATTGAACACTAGTCAGTAACTAGTGTAATGGGTCTAGTCCTATCTTCGGTGCAGACTGAATTCTATCAGTCATGTTTGCAATGTGGCCACCATGCTAGGTGGCTCGCCATTGCGGTGCACTGTGAATTGTTGGTATTAGATGGTTGGAGGCAATCGGCAGGAAGCCTTGGACCTAGGTTTCGTGCTAGTTGGCACTCATCAGCAAGGCGTATCTGCAACCTTGAAGGAACTGATGTCCCTTCTGAGATTCGAACCCGCGTCACCCAGTGCTGCAGTCAGAGACGTTACCACTGAGCTGTTCAGGCTCGCGACTGACCTCCTGTAGGACTGTGTTGGATATTTTTGATTGAACACTAGTCAGTAACTAGTGTAATGGGTCTAGTCCTATCTTCGGTGCAGACTGAATTCTATCAGTCATGTTTGCAATGTGGCCACCATGCTAGGTGGCTCGCCATTGCGGTGCACTGTGAATTGTTGGTATTAGATGGTTGGAGGCAATCGGCAGGAAGCCTTGGACCTAGGTTTCGTGCTAGTTGGCACTCATCAGCAAGGCGTATCTGCAACCTTGAAGGAACTGATGTCCCTTCTGAGATTCGAACCCGCGTCACCCAGTGCTGCAGTCAGAGACGTTACCACTGAGCTGTTCAGGCTCGCGACTGACCTCCTGTAGGACTGTGTTGGATATTTTTGATTGAACACTAGTCAGTAACTAGTGTAATGGGTCTAGTCCTATCTTCGGTGCAGACTGAATTCTATCAGTCATGTTTGCAATGTGGCCACCATGCTAGGTGGCTCGCCATTGCGGTGCACTGTGAATTGTTGGTATTAGATGGTTGGAGGCAATCGGCAGGAAGCCTTGGACCTAGGTTTCGTGCTAGTTGGCACTCATCAGCAAGGCGTATCTGCAACCTTGAAGGAACTGATGTCCCTTCTGAGATTCGAACCCGCGTCACCCAGTGCTGCAGTCAGAGACGTTACCACTGAGCTGTTCAGGCTCGCGACTGACCTCCTGTAGGACTGTGTTGGATATTTTTGATTGAACACTAGTCAGTAACTAGTGTAATGGGTCTAGTCCTATCTTCGGTGCAGACTGAATTCTATCAGTCATGTTTGCAATGTGGCCACCATGCTAGGTGGCTCGCCATTGCGGTGCACTGTGAATTGTTGGTATTAGATGGTTGGAGGCAATCGGCAGGAAGCCTTGGACCTAGGTTTCGTGCTAGTTGGCACTCATCAGCAAGGCGTATCTGCAACCTTGAAGGAACTGATGTCCCTTCTGAGATTCGAACCCGCGTCACCCAGTGCTGCAGTCAGAGACGTTACCACTGAGCTGTTCAGGCTCGCGACTGACCTCCTGTAGGACTGTGTTGGATATTTTTGATTGAACACTAGTCAGTAACTAGTGTAATGGGTCTAGTCCTATCTTCGGTGCAGACTGAATTCTATCAGTCATGTTTGCAATGTGGCCACCATGCTAGGTGGCTCGCCATTGCGGTGCACTGTGAATTGTTGGTATTAGATGGTTGGAGGCAATCGGCAGGAAGCCTTGGACCTAGGTTTCGTGCTAGTTGGCACTCATCAGCAAGGCGTATCTGCAACCTTGAAGGAACTGATGTCCCTTCTGAGATTCGAACCCGCGTCACCCAGTGCTGCAGTCAGAGACGTTACCACTGAGCTGTTCAGGCTCGCGACTGACCTCCTGTAGGACTGTGTTGGATATTTTTGATTGAACACTAGTCAGTAACTAGTGTAATGGGTCTAGTCCTATCTTCGGTGCAGACTGAATTCTATCAGTCATGTTTGCAATGTGGCCACCATGCTAGGTGGCTCGCCATTGCGGTGCACTGTGAATTGTTGGTATTAGATGGTTGGAGGCAATCGGCAGGAAGCCTTGGACCTAGGTTTCGTGCTAGTTGGCACTCATCAGCAAGGCGTATCTGCAACCTTGAAGGAACTGATGTCCCTTCTGAGATTCGAACCCGCGTCACCCAGTGCTGCAGTCAGAGACGTTACCACTGAGCTGTTCAGGCTCGCGACTGACCTCCTGTAGGACTGTGTTGGATATTTTTGATTGAACACTAGTCAGTAACTAGTGTAATGGGTCTAGTCCTATCTTCGGTGCAGACTGAATTCTATCAGTCATGTTTGCAATGTGGCCACCATGCTAGGTGGCTCGCCATTGCGGTGCACTGTGAATTGTTGGTATTAGATGGTTGGAGGCAATCGGCAGGAAGCCTTGGACCTAGGTTTCGTGCTAGTTGGCACTCATCAGCAAGGCGTATCTGCAACCTTGAAGGAACTGATGTCCCTTCTGAGATTCGAACCCGCGTCACCCAGTGCTGCAGTCAGAGACGTTACCACTGAGCTGTTCAGGCTCGCGACTGACCTCCTGTAGGACTGTGTTGGATATTTTTGATTGAACACTAGTCAGTAACTAGTGTAATGGGTCTAGTCCTATCTTCGGTGCAGACTGAATTCTATCAGTCATGTTTGCAATGTGGCCACCATGCTAGGTGGCTCGCCATTGCGGTGCACTGTGAATTGTTGGTATTAGATGGTTGGAGGCAATCGGCAGGAAGCCTTGGACCTAGGTTTCGTGCTAGTTGGCACTCATCAGCAAGGCGTATCTGCAACCTTGAAGGAACTGATGTCCCTTCTGAGATTCGAACCCGCGTCACCCAGTGCTGCAGTCAGAGACGTTACCACTGAGCTGTTCAGGCTCGCGACTGACCTCCTGTAGGACTGTGTTGGATATTTTTGATTGAACACTAGTCAGTAACTAGTGTAATGGGTCTAGTCCTATCTTCGGTGCAGACTGAATTCTATCAGTCATGTTTGCAATGTGGCCACCATGCTAGGTGGCTCGCCATTGCGGTGCACTGTGAATTGTTGGTATTAGATGGTTGGAGGCAATCGGCAGGAAGCCTTGGACCTAGGTTTCGTGCTAGTTGGCACTCATCAGCAAGGCGTATCTGCAACCTTGAAGGAACTGATGTCCCTTCTGAGATTCGAACCCGCGTCACCCAGTGCTGCAGTCAGAGACGTTACCACTGAGCTGTTCAGGCTCGCGACTGACCTCCTGTAGGACTGTGTTGGATATTTTTGATTGAACACTAGTCAGTAACTAGTGTAATGGGTCTAGTCCTATCTTCGGTGCAGACTGAATTCTATCAGTCATGTTTGCAATGTGGCCACCATGCTAGGTGGCTCGCCATTGCGGTGCACTGTGAATTGTTGGTATTAGATGGTTGGAGGCAATCGGCAGGAAGCCTTGGACCTAGGTTTCGTGCTAGTTGGCACTCATCAGCAAGGCGTATCTGCAACCTTGAAGGAACTGATGTCCCTTCTGAGATTCGAACCCGCGTCACCCAGTGCTGCAGTCAGAGACGTTACCACTGGGCTGTTCAGGCTCGCGACTGACCTCCTGTAGGACTGTGTTGGATATTTTTGATTGAACACTAGTCAGTAACTAGTGTAATGGGTCTAGTCCTATCTTCGGTGCAGACTGAATTCTATCAGTCATGTTTGCAATGTGGCCACCATGCTAGGTGGCTCGCCATTGCGGTGCACTGTGAATTGTTGGTATTAGATGGTTGGAGGCAATCGGCAGGAAGCCTTGGACCTAGGTTTCGTGCTAGTTGGCACTCATCAGCAAGGCGTATCTGCAACCTTGAAGGAACTGATGTCCCTTCTGAGATTCGAACCCGCGTCACCCAGTGCTGCAGTCAGAGACGTTACCACTGAGCTGTTCAGGCTCGCGACTGACCTCCTGTAGGACTGTGTTGGATATTTTTGATTGAACACTAGTCAGTAACTAGTGTAATGGGTCTAGTCCTATCTTCGGTGCAGACTGAATTCTATCAGTCATGTTTGCAATGTGGCCACCATGCTAGGTGGCTCGCCATTGCGGTGCACTGTGAATTGTTGGTATTAGATGGTTGGAGGCAATCGGCAGGAAGCCTTGGACCTAGGTTTCGTGCTAGTTGGCACTCATCAGCAAGGCGTATCTGCAACCTTGAAGGAACTGATGTCCCTTCTGAGATTCGAACCCGCGTCACCCAGTGCTGCAGTCAGAGACGTTACCACTGAGCTGTTCAGGCTCGCGACTGACCTCCTGTAGGACTGTGTTGGATATTTTTGATTGAACACTAGTCAGTAACTAGTGTAATGGGTCTAGTCCTATCTTCGGTGCAGACTGAATTCTATCAGTCATGTTTGCAATGTGGCCACCATGCTAGGTGGCTCGCCATTGCGGTGCACTGTGAATTGTTGGTATTAGATGGTTGGAGGCAATCGGCAGGAAGCCTTGGACCTAGGTTTCGTGCTAGTTGGCACTCATCAGCAAGGCGTATCTGCAACCTTGAAGGAACTGATGTCCCTTCTGAGATTCGAACCCGCGTCACCCAGTGCTGCAGTCAGAGACGTTACCACTGAGCTGTTCAGGCTCGCGACTGACCTCCTGTAGGACTGTGTTGGATATTTTTGATTGAACACTAGTCAGTAACTAGTGTAATGGGTCTAGTCCTATCTTCGGTGCAGACTGAATTCTATCAGTCATGTTTGCAATGTGGCCACCATGCTAGGTGGCTCGCCATTGCGGTGCACTGTGAATTGTTGGTATTAGATGGTTGGAGGCAATCGGCAGGAAGCCTTGGACCTAGGTTTCGTGCTAGTTGGCACTCATCAGCAAGGCGTATCTGCAACCTTGAAGGAACTGATGTCCCTTCTGAGATTCGAACCCGCGTCACCCAGTGCTGCAGTCAGAGACGTTACCACTGAGCTGTTCAGGCTCGCGACTGACCTCCTGTAGGACTGTGTTGGATATTTTTGATTGAACACTAGTCAGTAACTAGTGTAATGGGTCTAGTCCTATCTTCGGTGCAGACTGAATTCTATCAGTCATGTTTGCAATGTGGCCACCATGCTAGGTGGCTCGCCATTGCGGTGCACTGTGAATTGTTGGTATTAGATGGTTGGAGGCAATCGGCAGGAAGCCTTGGACCTAGGTTTCGTGCTAGTTGGCACTCATCAGCAAGGCGTATCTGCAACCTTGAAGGAACTGATGTCCCTTCTGAGATTCGAACCCGCGTCACCCAGTGCTGCAGTCAGAGACGTTACCACTGAGCTGTTCAGGCTCGCGACTGACCTCCTGTAGGACTGTGTTGGATATTTTTGATTGAACACTAAAAAGTAACTAGTGTAATGGGTCTAGTCCTATCTTCGGTGCAGACTGAATTCTATCAGTCATGTTTGCAATGTGGCCACCATGCTAGGTGGCTCGCCATTGCGGTGCACTGTGAATTGTTGGTATTAGATGGTTGGAGGCAATCGGCAGGAAGCCTTGGACCTAGGTTTCGTGCTAGTTGGCACTCATCAGCAAGGCGTATCTGCAACCTTGAAGGAACTGATGTCCCTTCTGAGATTCGAACCCGCGTCACCCAGTGCTGCAGTCAGAGACGTTACCACTGAGCTGTTCAGGCTCGCGACTGACCTCCTGTAGGACTGTGTTGGATATTTTTGATTGAACACTAAAAAGTAACTAGTGTAATGGGTCTAGTCCTATCTTCGGTGCAGACTGAATTCTATCAGTCATGTTTGCAATGTGGCCACCATGCTAGGTGGCTCGCCATTGCGGTGCACTGTGAATTGTTGGTATTAGATGGTTGGAGGCAATCGGCAGGAAGCCTTGGACCTAGGTTTCGTGCTAGTTGGCACTCATCAGCAAGGCGTATCTGCAACCTTGAAGGAACTGATGTCCCTTCTGAGATTCGAACCCGCGTCACCCAGTGCTGCAGTCAGAGACGTTACCACTGAGCTGTTCAGGCTCGCGACTGACCTCCTGTAGGACTGTGTTGGATATTTTTGATTGAACACTAAAAAGTAACTAGTGTAATGGGTCTAGTCCTATCTTCGGTGCAGACTGAATTCTATCAGTCATGTTTGCAATGTGGCCACCATGCTAGGTGGCTCGCCATTGCGGTGCACTGTGAATTGTTGGTATTAGATGGTTGGAGGCAATCGGCAGGAAGCCTTGGACCTAGGTTTCGTGCTAGTTGGCACTCATCAGCAAGGCGTATCTGCAACCTTGAAGGAACTGATGTCCCTTCTGAGATTCGAACCCGCGTCACCCAGTGCTGCAGTCAGAGACGTTACCACTGAGCTGTTCAGGCTCGCGACTGACCTCCTGTAGGACTGTGTTGGATATTTTTGATTGAACACTAAAAAGTAACTAGTGTAATGGGTCTAGTCCTATCTTCGGTGCAGATTGAATTCTATCAGTCATGTTTGCAATGTGGCCACCATGCTAGGTGGCTCGCCATTGCGGTGCACTGTGAATTGTTGGTATTAGATGGTTGGAGGCAATCGGCAGGAAGCCTTGGACCTAGGTTTCGTGCTAGTTGGCACTCATCAGCAAGGCGTATCTGCAACCTTGAAGGAACTGATGTCCCTTCTGAGATTCGAACCCGCGTCACCCAGTGCTGCAGTCAGAGACGTTACCACTGAGCTGTTCAGGCTCGCGACTGACCTCCTGTAGGACTGTGTTGGATATTTTTGATTGAACACTAGTCAGTAACTAGTGTAATGTGTCTAGTCCTATCTTCGGTGCAGACTGAATTCTATCAGTCATGTTTGCAATGTGGCCACCATGCTAGGTGGCTCGCCATTACGGTGCACTGTGAATTGTTGGTATTAGATGGTTGGAGGCAATCGGCAGGAAGCCTTGGACCTAGGTTTCGTGCTAGTTGGCACTCATCAGCAAGGCGTATCTGCAACCTTGAAGGAACTGATGTCCCTTCTGAGATTCGAACCCGCGTCACCCAGTGCTGCAGTCAGAGACGTTACCACTGAGCTATTCAGGCTCGCGACTGACCTCCTGTAGGACTGTGTTGGATATTTTTGATTGAACACTAGTCAGTAACTAGTGTAATGTGTCTAGTCCTATCTTCGGTGCAGACTGAATTCTATCAGTCATGTTTGCAATGTGGCCACCATGCTAGGTGGCTCGCCATTACGGTGCACTGTGAATTGTTGGTATTAGATGGTTGGAGGCAATCGGCAGGAAGCCTTGGACCTAGGTTTCGTGCTAGTTGACACTCATCAGCAAGGCGTATCTGCAACCTTGAAGGAACTGATGTCCCTTCTGAGATTCGAACCCGCGTCACCCAGTGCTGCAGTCAGAGACGTTACCACTGAGCTATTCAGGCTCGCGACTGACCTCCTGTAGGACTGTGTTGGATATTTTTGATTGAACACTAGTCAGTAACTAGTGTAATGTGTCTAGTCCTATCTTCGGTGCAGACTGAATTCTATCAGTCATGTTTGCAATGTGGCCACCATGCTAGGTGGCTCGCCATTACGGTGCACTGTGAATTGTTGGTATTAGATGGTTGGAGGCAATCGGCAGGAAGCCTTGGACCTAGGTTTCGTGCTAGTTGGCACTCATCAGCAAGGCGTATCTGCAACCTTGAAGGAACTGATGTCCCTTCTGAGATTCGAACCCGCGTCACCCAGTGCTGCAGTCAGAGACGTTACCACTGAGCTATTCAGGCTCGCGACTGACCTCCTGTAGGACTGTGTTGGATATTTTTGATTGAACACTAGTCAGTAACTAGTGTAATGTGTCTAGTCCTATCTTCGGTGCAGACTGAATTCTATCAGTCATGTTTGCAATGTGGCCACCATGCTAGGTGGCTCGCCATTACGGTGCACTGTGAATTGTTGGTATTAGATGGTTGGAGGCAATCGGCAGGAAGCCTTGGACCTAGGTTTCGTGCTAGTTGGCACTCATCAGCAAGGCGTATCTGCAACCTTGAAGGAACTGATGTCCCTTCTGAGATTCGAACCCGCGTCACCCAGTGCTGCAGTCAGAGACGTTACCACTGAGCTATTCAGGCTCGCGACTGACCTCCTGTAGGACTGTGTTGGATATTTTTGATTGAACACTAGTCAGTAACTAGTGTAATGTGTCTAGTCCTATCTTCGGTGCAGACTGAATTCTATCAGTCATGTTTGCAATGTGGCCACCATGCTAGGTGGCTCGCCATTACGGTGCACTGTGAATTGTTGGTATTAGATGGTTGGAGGCAATCGGCAGGAAGCCTTGAACCTAGGTTTCGTGCCAGTTGGCACTCATCAGCAAGGCGTATCTGCAACCTTGAAGGAACTGATGTCCCTTCTGAGATTCGAACCCGCGTCACCCAGTGCTGCAGTCAGAGACGTTACCACTGAGCTATTCAGGCTCGCGACTGACCTCCTGTAGGACTGTGTTGGATATTTTTGATTGAACACTAGTCAGTAACTAGTGTAATGTGTCTAGTCCTATCTTCGGTGCAGACTGAATTCTATCAGTCATGTTTGCAATGTGGCCACCATGCTAGGTGGCTCGCCATTACGGTGCACTGTGAATTGTTGGTATTAGATGGTTGGAGGCAATCGGCAGGAAGCCTTGGACCTAGGTTTCGTGCTAGTTGGCACTCATCAGCAAGGCGTATCTGCAACCTTGAAGGAACTGATGTCCCTTCTGAGATTCGAACCCGCGTCACCCAGTGCTGCAGTCAGAGACGTTACCACTGAGCTATTCAGGCTCGCGACTGACCTCCTGTAGGACTGTGTTGGATATTTTTGATTGAACACTAGTCAGTAACTAGTGTAATGTGTCTAGTCCTATCTTCGGTGCAGACTGAATTCTATCAGTCATGTTTGCAATGTGGCCACCATGCTAGGTGGCTCGCCATTACGGTGCACTGTGAATTGTTGGTATTAGATGGTTGGAGGCAATCGGCAGGAAGCCTTGGACCTAGGTTTCTTGCTAGTTGGCACTCATCAGCAAGGCGTATCTGCAACCTTGAAGGAACTGATGTCCCTTCTGAGATTCGAACCCGCGTCACCCAGTGCTGCAGTCAGAGACGTTACCACTGAGCTATTCAGGCTCGCGACTGACCTCCTGTAGGACTGTGTTGGATATTTTTGATTGAACACTAGTCAGTAACTAGTGTAATGTGTCTAGTCCTATCTTCGGTGCAGACTGAATTCTATCAGTCATGTTTGCAATGTGGCCACCATGCTAGGTGGCTCGCCATTACGGTGCACTGTGAATTGTTGGTATTAGATGGTTGGAGGCAATCGGCAGGAAGCCTTGGACCTAGGTTTCGTGCTAGTTGGCACTCATCAGCAAGGCGTATCTGCAACCTTGAAGGAACTGATGTCCCTTCTGAGATTCGAACCCGCGTCACCCAGTGCTGCAGTCAGAGACGTTACCACTGAGCTATTCAGGCTCGCGACTGACCTCCTGTAGGACTGTGTTGGATATTTTTGATTGAACACTAGTCAGTAACTAGTGTAATGTGTCTAGTCCTATCTTCGGTGCAGACTGAATTCTATCAGTCATGTTTGCAATGTGGCCACCATGCTAGGTGGCTCGCCATTACGGTGCACTGTGAATTGTTGGTATTAGATGGTTGGAGGCAATCGGCAGGAAGCCTTGGACCTAGGTTTCGTGCTAGTTGGCACTCATCAGCAAGGCGTATCTGCAACCTTGAAGGAACTGATGTCCCTTCTGAGATTCGAACCCGCGTCACCCAGTGCTGCAGTCAGAGACGTTACCACTGAGCTATTCAGGCTCGCGACTGACCTCCTGTAGGACTGATAGAATTCAGTCTGCACCGAAGATAGGCCTAGACCCATTACACTAGTTACTGACTAGTGTTCAATCAAAAATATCCAACACAGTCCTACAGGAGGTCAGTCGCGAGCCTGAATAGCTCAGTGGTAACGTCTCTGACTGCAGCACTGGGTGACGCGGGTTCGAATCTCAGAAGGGACATCAGTTCCTTCAAGGTTGCAGATACGCCTTGCTGATGAGTGCCAACTAGCACGAAACCTAGGTCCAAGGCTTCCTGCCGATTGCCTCCAACCATCTAATACCAACAGTTCACAGTGCACCGTAATGGCGAGCCACCTAGCATGGTGGCCACATTGCAAACATGACTGATAGAATTCAGTCTGCACCGAAGATAGGACTAGACACATTACACTAGTTACTGACTAGTGTTCAATCAAAAATATCCAACACAGTCCTACAGGAGGTCAGTCGCGAGCCTGAATAGCTCAGTGGTAACGTCTCTGACTGCAGCACTGGGTGACGCGGGTTCGAATCTCAGAAGGGACATCAGTTCCTTCAAGGTTGCAGATACGCCTTGCTGATGAGTGCCAACTAGCACGAAACCTAGGTCCAAGGCTTCCTGCCGATTGCCTCCAACCATCTAATACCAACAATTCACAGTGCACCGTAATGGCGAGCCACCTAGCATGGTGGCCACATTGCAAACATGACTGATAGAATTCAGTCTGCACCGAAGATAGGACTAGACACATTACACTAGTTACTGACTAGTGTTCAATCAAAAATATCCAACACAGTCCTACAGGAGGTCAGTCGCGAGCCTGAATAGCTCAGTGGTAACGTCTCTGACTGCAGCACTGGGTGACGCGGGTTCGAATCTCAGAAGGGACATCAGTTCCTTCAAGGTTGCAGATACGCCTTGCTGATGAGTGCCAACTAGCACGAAACCTAGGTCCAAGGCTTCCTGCCGATTGCCTCCAACCATCTAATACCAACAATTCACAGTGCACCGTAATGGCGAGCCACCTAGCATGGTGGCCACATTGCAAACATGACTGATAGAATTCAGTCTGCACCGAAGATAGGACTAGACACATTACACTAGTTACTGACTAGTGTTCAATCAAAAATATCCAACACAGTCCTACAGGAGGTCAGTCGCGAGCCTGAATAGCTCAGTGGTAACGTCTCTGACTGCAGCACTGGGTGACGCGGGTTCGAATCTCAGAAGGGACATCAGTTCCTTCAAGGTTGCAGATACGCCTTGCTGATGAGTGCCAACTAGCACGAAACCTAGGTCCAAGGCTTCCTGCCGATTGCCTCCAACCATCTAATACCAACAATTCACAGTGCACCGTAATGGCGAGCCACCTAGCATGGTGGCCACATTGCAAACATGACTGATAGAATTCAGTCTGCACCGAAGATAGGACTAGACACATTACACTAGTTACTGACTAGTGTTCAATCAAAAATATCCAACACAGTCCTACAGGAGGTCAGTCGCGAGCCTGAATAGCTCAGTGGTAACGTCTCTGACTGCAGCACTGGGTGACGCGGGTTCGAATCTCAGAAGGGACATCAGTTCCTTCAAGGTTGCAGATACGCCTTGCTGATGAGTGCCAACTAGCACGAAACCTAGGTCCAAGGCTTCCTGCCGATTGCCTCCAACCATCTAATACCAACAATTCACAGTGCACCGTAATGGCGAGCCACCTAGCATGGTGGCCACATTGCAAACATGACTGATAGAATTCAGTCTGCACCGAAGATAGGACTAGACACATTACACTAGTTACTGACTAGTGTTCAATCAAAAATATCCAACACAGTCCTACAGGAGGTCAGTCGCGAGCCTGAATAGCTCAGTGGTAACGTCTCTGACTGCAGCACTGGGTGACGCGGGTTCGAATCTCAGAAGGGACATCAGTTCCTTCAAGGTTGCAGATACGCCTTGCTGATGAGTGCCAACTAGCACGAAACCTAGGTCCAAGGCTTCCTGCCGATTGCCTTCAACCATCTAATACCAACAATTCACAGTGCACCGCAATGGCGAGCCACCTAGCATGGTGGCCACATTGCAAACATGACTGATAGAATTCAGTCTGCACCGAAGATAGGACTAGACACATTACACTAGTTACTGACTAGTGTTCAATCAAAAATATCCAACACAGTCCTACAGGAGGTCAGTCGCGAGCCTGAATAGCTCAGTGGTAACGTCTCTGACTGCAGCACTGGGTGACGCGGGTTCGAATCTCAGAAGGGACATCAGTTCCTTCAAGGTTGCAGATACGCCTTGCTGATGAGTGCCAACTAGCACGAAACCTAGGTCCAAGGCTTCCTGCCGATTGCCTCCAACCATCTAATACCAACAATTCACAGTGCACCGCAATGGCGAGCCACCTAGCATGGTGGCCACATTGCAAACATGACTGATAGAATTCAGTCTGCACCGAAGATAGGACTAGACCCATTACACTAGTTACTGACTAGTGTTCAATCAAAAATATCCAACACAGTCCTACAGGAGGTCAGTCGCGAGCCTGAATAGCTCAGTGGTAACGTCTCTGACTGCAGCACTGGGTGACGCGGGTTCGAATCTCAGAAGGGACATCAGTTCCTTCAAGGTTGCAGATACGCCTTGCTGATGAGTGCCAACTAGCACGAAACCTAGGTCCAAGGCTTCCTGCCGATTGCCTCCAACCATCTAATACCAACAATTCACAGTGCACCGCAATGGCGAGCCACCTAGCATGGTGGCCACATTGCAAACATGACTGATAGAATTCAGTCTGCACCGAAGATAGGACTAGACCCATTACACTAGTTACTGACTAGTGTTCAATCAAAAATATCCAACACAGTCCTACAGGAGGTCAGTCGCGAGCCTGAATAGCTCAGTGGTAACGTCTCTGACTGCAGCACTGGGTGACGCGGGTTCGAATCTCAGAAGGGACATCAGTTCCTTCAAGGTTGCAGATACGCCTTGCTGATGAGTGCCAACTAGCACGAAACCTAGGTCCAAGGCTTCCTGCCGATTGCCTCCAACCATCTAATACCAACAATTCACAGTGCACCGCAATGGCGAGCCACCTAGTATGGTGGCCACATTGCAAACATGACTGATAGAATTCAGTCTGCACCGAAGATAGGACTAGACACATTACACTAGTTACTGACTAGTGTTCAATCAAAAATATCCAACACAGTCCTACAGGAGGTCAGTCGCGAGCCTGAATAGCTCAGTGGTAACGTCTCTGACTGCAGCACTGGGTGACGCGGGTTCGAATCTCAGAAGGGACATCAGTTCCTTCAAGGTTGCAGATACGCCTTGCTGATGAGTGCCAACTAGCACGAAACCTAGGTCCAAGGCTTCCTGCCGATTGCCTCCAACCATCTAATACCAACAATTCACAGTGCACCGCAATGGCGAGCCACCTAGCATGGTGGCCACATTGCAAACATGACTGATAGAATTCAGTCTGCACCGAAGATAGGACTAGACACATTACACTAGTTACTGACTAGTGTTCAATCAAAAATATCCAACACAGTCCTACAGGAGGTCAGTCGCGAGCCTGAATAGCTCAGTGGTAACGTCTCTGACTGCAGCACTGGGTGACGCGGGTTCGAATCTCAGAAGGGACATCAGTTCCTTCAAGGTTGCAGATACGCCTTGCTGATGAGTGCCAACTAGCACGAAACCTAGGTCCAAGGCTTCCTGCCGATTGCCTCCAACCATCTAATACCAACAATTCACAGTGCACCGCAATGGCGAGCCACCTAGCATGGTGGCCACATTGCAAACATGACTGATAGAATTCAGTCTGCACCGAAGATAGGACTAGACACATTACACCAGTTACTGACTAGTGTTCAATCAAAAATATCCAACACAGTCCTACAGGAGGTCAGTCGCGAGCCTGAATAGCTCAGTGGTAACGTCTCTGACTGCAGCACTGGGTGACGCGGGTTCGAATCTCAGAAGGGACATCAGTTCCTTCAAGGTTGCAGATACGCCTTGCTGATGAGTGCCAACTAGCACGAAACCTAGGTCCAAGGCTTCCTGCCGATTGCCTCCAACCATCTAATACCAACAATTCACAGTGCACCGCAATGGCGAGCCACCTAGTATGGTGGCCACATTGCAAACATGACTGATAGAATTCAGTCTGCACCGAAGATAGGACTAGACCCATTACACTAGTTACTGACTAGTGTTCAATCAAAAATATCCAACACAGTCCTACAGGAGGTCAGTCGCGAGCCTGAACAGCTCAGTGGTAACGTCTCTGACTGCAGCACTGGGTGACGCGGGTTCGAATCTCAGAAGGGACATCAGTTCCTTCAAGGTTGCAGATACGCCTTGCTGATGAGTGCCAACTAGCACGAAACCTAGGTCCAAGGCTTCCTGCCGATTGCCTCCAACCATCTAATACCAACAATTCACAGTGCACCGCAATGGCGAGCCACCTAGCATGGTGGCCACATTGCAAACATGACTGATAGAATTCAGTCTGCACCGAAGATAGGACTAGACCCATTACACCAGTTACTAGTGTTCAATCAAAAATATCCAACACAGTCCTACAGGAGGTCAGTCGCGAGCCTGAACAGCTCAGTGGTAACGTCTCTGACTGCAGCACTGGGTGACGCGGGTTCGAATCTCAGAAGGGACATCAGTTCCTTCAAGGTTGCAGATACGCCTTGCTGATGAGTGCCAACTAGCACGAAACCTAGGTCCAAGGCTTCCTGCCGATTGCCTCCAACCATCTAATACCAACAATTCACAGTGCACCGCAATGGCGAGCCACCTAGTATGGTGGCCACATTGCAAACATGACTGATAGAATTCAGTCTGCACCGAAGATAGGACTAGACCCATTACACTAATTACTAGTGTTCAATCAAAAATATCCAACACAGTCCTACAGGAGGTCAGTCGCGAGCCTGAACAGCTCAGTGGTAACGTCTCTGACTGCAGCACTGGGTGACGCGGGTTCGAATCTCAGAAGGGACATCAGTTCCTTCAAGGTTGCAGATACGCCTTGCTGATGAGTGCCAACTAGCACGAAACCTAGGTCCAAGGCTTCCTGCCGATTGCCTCCAACCATCTAATACCAACAATTCACAGTGCACCGCAATGGCGAGCCACCTAGCATGGTGGCCACATTGCAAACATGACTGATAGAATTCAGTCTGCACCGAAGATAGGACTAGACCCATTACACCAGTTACTAGTGTTCAATCAAAAATATCCAACACAGTCCTACAGGAGGTCAGTCGCGAGCCTGAACAGCTCAGTGGTAACGTCTCTGACTGCAGCACTGGGTGACGCGGGTTCGAATCTCAGAAGGGACATCAGTTCCTTCAAGGTTGCAGATACGCCTTGCTGATGAGTGCCAACTAGCACGAAACCTAGGTCCAAGGCTTCCTGCCGATTGCCTCCAACCATCTAATACCAACAATTCACAGTGCACCGCAATGGCGAGCCACCTAGCATGGTGGCCACATTGCAAACATGACTGATAGAATTCAGTCTGCACCGAAGATAGGACTAGACCCATTACACTAGTTACTAGTGTTCAATCAAAAATATCCAACACAGTCCTACAGGAGGTCAGTCGCGAGCCTGAACAGCTCAGTGGTAACGTCTCTGACTGCAGCACTGGGTGACGCGGGTTCGAATCTCAGAAGGGACATCAGTTCCTTCAAGGTTGCAGATACGCCTTGCTGATGAGTGCCAACTAGCACGAAACCTAGGTCCAAGGCTTCCTGCCGATTGCCTCCAACCATCTAATACCAACAATTCACAGTGCACCGCAATGGCGAGCCACCTAGCATGGTGGCCACATTGCAAACATGACTGATAGAATTCAGTCTGCACCGAAGATAGGACTAGACCCATTACACCAGTTACTAGTGTTCAATCAAAAATATCCAACACAGTCCTACAGGAGGTCAGTCGCGAGCCTGAACAGCTCAGTGGTAACGTCTCTGACTGCAGCACTGGGTGACGCGGGTTCGAATCTCAGAAGGGACATCAGTTCCTTCAAGGTTGCAGATACGCCTTGCTGATGAGTGCCAACTAGCACGAAACCTAGGTCCAAGGCTTCCTGCCGATTGCCTCCAACCATCTAATACCAACAATTCACAGTGCACCGCAATGGCGAGCCACCTAGTATGGTGGCCACATTGCAAACATGACTGATAGAATTCAGTCTGCACCGAAGATAGGACTAGACCCATTACACTAGTTACTAGTGTTCAATCAAAAATATCCAACACAGTCCTACAGGAGGTCAGTCGCGAGCCTGAACAGCTCAGTGGTAACGTCTCTGACTGCAGCACTGGGTGACGCGGGTTCGAATCTCAGAAGGGACATCAGTTCCTTCAAGGTTGCAGATACGCCTTGCTGATGAGTGCCAACTAGCACGAAACCTAGGTCCAAGGCTTCCTGCCGATTGCCTCCAACCATCTAATACCAACAATTCACAGTGCACCGCAATGGCGAGCCACCTAGCATGGTGGCCACATTGCAAACATGACTGATAGAATTCAGTCTGCACCGAAGATAGGACTAGACCCATTACACTAGTTACTAGTGTTCAATCAAAAATATCCAACACAGTCCTACAGGAGGTCAGTCGCGAGCCTGAACAGCTCAGTGGTAACGTCTCTGACTGCAGCACTGGGTGACGCGGGTTCGAATCTCAGAAGGGACATCAGTTCCTTCAAGGTTGCAGATACGCCTTGCTGATGAGTGCCAACTAGCACGAAACCTAGGTCCAAGGCTTCCTGCCGATTGCCTCCAACCATCTAATACCAACAGTTCACAGTGCACCGCAATGGCGAGCCACCTAGCATGGTGGCCACATTGCAAACATGACTGATAGAATTCAGTCTGCACCGAAGATAGGACTAGACCCATTACACTAGTTACTAGTGTTCAATCAAAAATATCCAACACAGTCCTACAGGAGGTCAGTCGCGAGCCTGAACAGCTCAGTGGTAACGTCTCTGACTGCAGCACTGGGTGACGCGGGTTCGAATCTCAGAAGGGACATCAGTTCCTTCAAGGTTGCAGATACGCCTTGCTGATGAGTGCCAACTAGCACGAAACCTAGGTCCAAGGCTTCCTGCCGATTGCCTCCAACCATCTAATACCAACAATTCACAGTGCACCGCAATGGCGAGCCACCTAGTATGGTGGCCACATTGCAAACATGACTGATAGAATTCAGTCTGCACCGAAGATAGGACTAGACCCATTACACTAGTTACTAGTGTTCACTCAAAAATATCCAACACAGTCCTACAGGAGGTCAGTCGCGAGCCTGAACAGCTCAGTGGTAACGTCTCTGACTGCAGCACTGGGTGACGCGGGTTCGAATCTCAGAAGGGACATCAGTTCCTTCAAGGTTGCAGATACGCCTTGCTGATGAGTGCCAACTAGCACGAAACCTAGGTCCAAGGCTTCCTGCCGATTGCCTCCAACCATCTAATACCAACAATTCACAGTGCACCGCAATGGCGAGCCACCTAGCATGGTGGCCACATTGCAAACATGACTGATAGAATTCAGTCTGCACCGAAGATAGGACTAGACCCATTACACTAGTTACTAGTGTTCAATCAAAAATATCCAACACAGTCCTACAGGAGGTCAGTCGCGAGCCTGAACAGCTCAGTGGTAACGTCTCTGACTGCAGCACTGGGTGACGCGGGTTCGAATCTCAGAAGGGACATCAGTTCCTTCAAGGTTGCAGATACGCCTTGCTGATGAGTGCCAACTAGCACGAAACCTAGGTCCAAGGCTTCCTGCCGATTGCCTCCAACCATCTAATACCAACAATTCACAGTGCACCGCAATGGCGAGCCACCTAGCATGGTGGCCACATTGCAAACATGACTGATAGAATTCAGTCTGCACCGAAGATAGGACTAGACCCATTACACTAGTTACTAGTGTTCAATCAAAAATATCCAACACAGTCCTACAGGAGGTCAGTCGCGAGCCTGAACAGCTCAGTGGTAACGTCTCTGACTGCAGCACTGGGTGACGCGGGTTCGAATCTCAGAAGGGACATCAGTTCCTTCAAGGTTGCAGATACGCCTTGCTGATGAGTGCCAACTAGCACGAAACCTAGGTCCAAGGCTTCCTGCCGATTGCCTCCAACCATCTAATACCAACAATTCACAGTGCACCGCAATGGCGAGCCACCTAGCATGGTGGCCACATTGCAAACATGACTGATAGAATTCAGTCTGCACCGAAGATAGGACTAGACCCATTACACTAGTTACTAGTGTTCAATCAAAAATATCCAACACAGTCCTACAGGAGGTCAGTCGCGAGCCTGAACAGCTCAGTGGTAACGTCTCTGACTGCAGCACTGGGTGACGCGGGTTCGAATCTCAGAAGGGACATCAGTTCCTTCAAGGTTGCAGATACGCCTTGCTGATGAGTGCCAACTAGCAAGAAACCTAGGTCCAAGGCTTCCTGCCGATTGCCTCCAACCATCTAATACCAACAATTCACAGTGCACCGCAATGGCGAGCCACCTAGCATGGTGGCCACATTGCAAACATGACTGATAGAATTCAGTCTGCACCGAAGATAGGACTAGACCCATTACACTAGTTACTAGTGTTCAATCAAAAATATCCAACACAGTCCTACAGGAGGTCAGTCGCGAGCCTGAACAGCTCAGTGGTAACGTCTCTGACTGCAGCACTGGGTGACGCGGGTTCGAATCTCAGAAGGGACATCAGTTCCTTCAAGGTTGCAGATACGCCTTGCTGATGAGTGCCAACTAGCACGAAACCTAGGTCCAAGGCTTCCTGCCGATTGCCTCCAACCATCTAATACCAACAATTCACAGTGCACCGCAATGGCGAGCCACCTAGCATGGTGGCCACATTGCAAACATGACTGATAGAATTCAGTCTGCACCGAAGATAGGACTAGACCCATTACACTAGTTACTAGTGTTCAATCAAAAATATCCAACACAGTCCTACAGGAGGTCAGTCGCGAGCCTGAACAGCTCAGTGGTAACGTCTCTGACTGCAGCACTGGATGACGCGGGTTCGAATCTCAGAAGGGACATCAGTTCCTTCAAGGTTGCAGATACGCCTTGCTGATGAGTGCCAACTAGCACGAAACCTAGGTCCAAGGCTTCCTGCCGATTGCCTCCAACCATCTAATACCAACAATTCACAGTGCACCGCAATGGCGAGCCACCTAGCATGGTGGCCACATTGCAAACATGACTGATAGAATTCAGTCTGCACCGAAGATAGGCCTAGACCCATTACACTAGTTACTAGTGTTCAATCAAATATATCCAACACAGTCCTACAGGAGGTCAGTCGCGAGCCTGAACAGCTCAGTGGTAACGTCTCTGACTGCAGCACTGGGTGACGCGGGTTCGAATCTCAGAAGGGACATCAGTTCCTTCAAGGTTGCAGATACGCCTTGCTGATGAGTGCCAACTAGCACGAAACCTAGGTCCAAGGCTTCCTGCCGATTGCCTCCAACCATCTAATACCAACAATTCACAGTGCACCGCAATGGCGAGCCACCTAGCATGGTGGCCACATTGCAAACATGACTGATAGAATTCAGTCTGCACCGAAGATAGGACTAGACCCATTACACTAGTTACTAGTGTTCAATCAAAAATATCCAACACAGTCCTACAGGAGGTCAGTCGCGAGCCTGAACAGCTCAGTGGTAACGTCTCTGACTGCAGCACTGGGTGACGCGGGTTCGAATCTCAGAAGGGACATCAGTTCCTTCAAGGTTGCAGATACGCCTTGCTGATGAGTGCCAACTAGCACGAAACCTAGGTCCAAGGCTTCCTGCCGATTGCCTCCAACCATCTAATACCAACAATTCACAGTGCACCGCAATGGCGAGCCACCTAGCATGGTGGCCACATTGCAAACATGACTGATAGAATTCAGTCTGCACCGAAGATAGGACTAGACCCATTACACTAGTTACTAGTGTTCAATCAAAAATATCCAACACAGTCCTACAGGAGGTCAGTCGCGAGCCTGAACAGCTCAGTGGTAACGTCTCTGACTGCAGCACTGGGTGACGCGGGTTCGAATCTCAGAAGGGACATCAGTTCCTTCAAGGTTGCAGATACGCCTTGCTGATGAGTGCCAACTAGCACGAAACCTAGGTCCAAGGCTTCCTGCCGATTGCCTCCAACCATCTAATACCAACAATTCACAGTGCACCGTAATGGCGAGCCACCTAGCATGGTGGCCACATTGCAAACATGACTGATAGAATTCAGTCTGCACCGAAGATAGGACTAGACCCATTACACTAGTTACTAGTGTTCAATCAAAAATATCCAACACAGTCCTACAGGAGGTCAGTCGCGAGCCTGAACAGCTCAGTGGTAACGTCTCTGACTGCAGCACTGGGTGACGCGGGTTCGAATCTCAGAAGGGACATCAGTTCCTTCAAGGTTGCAGATACGCCTTGCTGATGAGTGCCAACTAGCACGAAACCTAGGTCCAAGGCTTCCTGCCGATTGCCTCCAACCATCTAATACCAACAATTCACAGTGCACCGCAATGGCGAGCCACCTAGCATGGTGGCCACATTGCAAACATGACTGATAGAATTCAGTCTGCACCGAAGATAGGACTAGACCCATTACACTAGTTACTAGTGTTCAATCAAAAATATCCAACACAGTCCTACAGGAGGTCAGTCGCGAGCCTGAATAGCTCAGTGGTAACGTCTCTGACTGCAGCACTGGGTGACGCGGGTTCGAATCTCAGAAGGGACATCAGTTCCTTCAAGGTTGCAGATACGCCTTGCTGATGAGTGCCAACTAGCACGAAACCTAGGTCCAAGGCTTCCTGCCGATTGCCTCCAACCATCTAATACCAACAATTCACAGTGCACCGCAATGGCGAGCCACCTAGCATGGTGGCCACACTGCAAACATGACTGATAGAATTCAGTCTGCACCGAAGATAGGACTAGACCCATTACACTAGTTACTAGTGTTCAATCAAAAATATCCAACACAGTCCTACAGGAGGTCAGTCGCGAGCCTGAACAGCTCAGTGGTAACGTCTCTGACTGCAGCACTGGGTGACGCGGGTTCGAATCTCAGAAGGGACATCAGTTCCTTCAAGGTTGCAGATACGCCTTGCTGATGAGTGCCAACTAGCACGAAACCTAGGTCCAAGGCTTCCTGCCGATTGCCTCCAACCATCTAATACCAACAATTCACAGTGCACCGTAATGGCGAGCCACCTAGCATGGTGGCCACATTGCAAACATGACTGATAGAATTCAGTCTGCACCGAAGATAGGACTAGACACATTACACTAGTTACTAGTGTTCAATCAAAAATATCCAACACAGTCCTACAGGAGGTCAGTCGCGAGCCTGAATAGCTCAGTGGTAACGTCTCTGACTGCAGCACTGGGTGACGCGGGTTCGAATCTCAGAAGGGACATCAGTTCCTTCAAGGTTGCAGATACGCCTTGCTGATGAGTGCCAACTAGCACGAAACCTAGGTCCAAGGCTTCCTGCCGATTGCCTCCAACCATCTAATACCAACAATTCACAGTGCACCGCAATGGCGAGCCACCTAGCATGGTGGCCACATTGCAAACATGACTGATAGAATTCAGTCTGCACCGAAGATAGGACTAGACCCATTACACTAGTTACTAGTGTTCAATCAAAAATATCCAACACAGTCCTACAGGAGGTCAGTCGCGAGCCTGAACAGCTCAGTGGTAACGTCTCTGACTGCAGCACTGGGTGACGCGGGTTCGAATCTCAGAAGGGACATCAGTTCCTTCAAGGTTGCAGATACGCCTTGCTGATGAGTGCCAACTAGCACGAAACCTAGGTCCAAGGCTTCCTGCCGATTGCCTCCAACCATCTAATACCAACAATTCACAGTGCACCGCAATGGCGAGCCACCTAGCATGGTGGCCACATTGCAAACATGACTGATAGAATTCAGTCTGCACCGAAGATAGGACTAGACCCATTACACTAGTTACTAGTGTTCAATCAAAAATATCCAACACAGTCCTACAGGAGGTCAGTCGCGAGCCTGAACAGCTCAGTGGTAACGTCTCTGACTGCAGCACTGGGTGACGCGGGTTCGAATCTCAGAAGGGACATCAGTTCCTTCAAGGTTGCAGATACGCCTTGCTGATGAGTGCCAACTAGCACGAAACCTAGGTCCAAGGCTTCCTGCCGATTGCCTCCAACCATCTAATACCAACAATTCACAGTGCACCGCAATGGCGAGCCACCTAGCATGGTGGCCACATTGCAAACATGACTGATAGAATTCAGTCTGCACCGAAGATAGGACTAGACACATTACACTAGTTACTAGTGTTCAATCAAAAATATCCAACACAGTCCTACAGGAGGTCAGTCGCGAGCCTGAACAGCTCAGTGGTAACGTCTCTGACTGCAGCACTGGGTGACGCGGGTTCGAATCTCAGAAGGGACATCAGTTCCTTCAAGGTTGCAGATACGCCTTGCTGATGAGTGCCAACTAGCACGAAACCTAGGTCCAAGGCTTCCTGCCGATTGCCTCCAACCATCTAATACCAACAATTCACAGTGCACCGCAATGGCGAGCCACCTAGCATGGTGGCCACACTGCAAACATGACTGATAGAATTCAGTCTGCACCGAAGATAGGACTAGACCCATTACACTAGTTACTAGTGTTCAATCAAAAATATCCAACACAGTCCTACAGGAGGTCAGTCGCGAGCCTGAACAGCTCAGTGGTAACGTCTCTGACTGCAGCACTGGGTGACGCGGGTTCGAATCTCAGAAGGGACATCAGTTCCTTCAAGGTTGCAGATACGCCTTGCTGATGAGTGCCAACTAGCACGAAACCTAGGTCCAAGGCTTCCTGCCGATTGCCTCCAACCATCTAATACCAACAATTCACAGTGCACCGCAATGGCGAGCCACCTAGCATGGTGGCCACATTGCAAACATGACTGATAGAATTCAGTCTGCACCGAAGATAGGACTAGACCCATTACACTAGTTACTAGTGTTCAATCAAAAATATCCAACACAGTCCTACAGGAGGTCAGTCGCGAGCCTGAACAGCTCAGTGGTAACGTCTCTGACTGCAGCACTGGGTGACGCGGGTTCGAATCTCAGAAGGGACATCAGTTCCTTCAAGGTTGCAGATACGCCTTGCTGATGAGTGCCAACTAGCACGAAACCTAGGTCCAAGGCTTCCTGCCGATTG